>VMDO01002894.1:0-155788 GCA_007922755.1 Pedetes capensis | reverse complement strand
AATACTATATAGTAAAAGATAGAGAAGACTTGGATGGGAAACTTAGATAGGAAGGGGGGAGGGGGGAAACATAGAGGAGGGTAAGGGGTAACCTATATGAATAATGCTTATCAAATTGCATATATGAAAATTGTCACAACGAAAAGCATGTCAAAATGAATCACATTATGATGTACATTAATAATTTCTAATAAAAAAAAATAAAAATAAAAATAAAAAAACACAGGCGGGGGTGGGGGGGCAGCCTAATGGTAGAGCACTTGCAAAATATGCATGAGGCTCTGGGTTCAACCCCCAAATACCACACACACACACACACACACACACACACACACACACACACACACACAAAGTAAATAGAAGGATGCCCTCTATACAACTGAAGTTTAACACGGCCCTGGAAGGTCTAGTCAATGTCTCAAGAAGAGAGAAACATCAATATCAAATATTAGGAAAGGGGCTTGAGGGGAGAGCGCTTGCCTGGTGTGTAGGATTCCTTGAGTTCAATACCCAGCACCACAAAAAACAAAAACATAGAACGAAAAAATTTAGAAGACTTCTGTTTGAATGAAGAAAATGTAACTGACTCCAAAGAAAAAGCAGGAGTAATGAATAAAGGATGAATCAGAGTTTACAAGGGCATTCAAAATATAAAATAAAGCCAGATGTGGTGATATACTCCTATAATTGCAGCTCCTTAGGAGGTTAAGGGAGAAGAATCAGGAGTTTGAGGCCAGCCTGGGCTACACAGTGACCTTCTGTCTCGTAATAATGATAAAAGCATTATTATTATTATTATTATTATTATTATTATTAGTTTTAAAAAAGGGCTGGGATGAGGGGGTACTTTAGTCGTACAGCACTTGCCCAGCATGCTTGAAGTCTTCTTAGGTTCAATCCCCAGTACCATCAAATATAGATAAATATGTATGTTGTTGTTGTTAGGTGCCGTCGAGTTGATATCCGACTCATAGCGACCCTTATAGGGTTTTCAATGGCTGACTGTTTCGGGATTGCCTTGGGAGTGGGTTGCCACATCCTTCTCCCATTTTGCGGTGCTGGGAATCAAATTCGGGACCTCAGAGACTGCAGAGCAGCGCTCTACCAACTGAGCTAAATCCCAACCCCCAAATATGTATAGTAATTATTTATACACACATGTTTATATAAGGCATTACAAAATTGTATAAACACCTGAAAACCTGGCAGGGGGAAACTTGTTCATTTCTTAATCAGAGTATAGATTACAAAGGTATGTTCAATTTTTTTTTTTTTTTTTAGTACTGGGGGTTGAACCCAGGGCCTTGCGCCTTGTAAGTGCTGGACCACTGAGCTGCGCCTCCAGCCCTTTTTTTTTTTTTTTTTTTTTTTTTTTTTTTTTTTTTTTTTTTTTTTTTTTTTTTTTTTTTTTTTTTTTTTTTTTTTTTTTTTTTTTTTTTTTTTTTTTTTTTTTTTTTTTTTTTTTTTTTTTTTTTTTTACTTTTTGAGACAGGGTCTTGCTGAGTTTCACAGATTGCCTCTGGTCTCAAACTTGCGATCCTCCCACTTCCACCTCATGCTGGTATGTTCAGTTTTTGTCACAATCTATCAAAAGTCACAATTGTCATTTGCATATTTTTCTACACATATATTACATCTCAAAACAACTTTTCCAAACTACATTTGAAATTAGGGCCAAAGTTTTCTGTGAAAAGGAAACATTAGTATAAAAAGATGTTTTCTATATTACAAAGCCATAATAGGGCTAGAGTGTAGCTCAGTGGTAGAGCACTTGCTTAGCATGAGCCATAATTTCCAGCACCAAAATAAAAAACATAAACAAAAACAAGACCAAAAGCAAAACAAAAACAAACAAACAAAAAAACCCAAACAATAAAAAGTTAACACACTGAGTAGATTTATTAATTAGCAGATTAACCTCAAGAATATTTAATAACTTGGTATTGAAAGCCTGGAAAAGGGCCAGGTGCAGTGGCTCACATGTGTAATCCCAGTGACTTGTGAGGCAGAGGAGGCAGGAGGATCACAGGGTCAAAGCCAGAGGCAACCAGCATAATTTAGCAAGACCCTATTTCAAGATAAAAAAAAAATAGAAAATGGGCTGTGGTACAGCCCAGTGGTAGAATATTTGCAAAGTATGTGAGAGGCCCTGGGTTCAAACCTCCAAATACTTCAAAATAAATAGATAGATAGATAGATAGATAGATAGATAGATAGATAGATAGATAAATGCTGGAGAAAGTTTCATTTTTAAATAATGACATAAGAGGAAAGTTTGACCCCAGTCCTACACATGCAACAAAGATAACAATGTAGAGTTGAGTGTTGCAGTGCATATCTGTAACCCCAGCACTCATGAGGCTAAAGTTAGAAGCTAGCCTAGGAGACATACTGAGACTCTGTCTCAAACAAACAACTAAAAAACAATAACAACAATATGGTAAAACTATCTTGAGATTTCACCTCATCCCAGTGAGAGTGGCTATCACCCAGAAAAAAAAAAAAAATGTTGGTGAGGATGTGGGGGGGGGGAGGAAGAAACTCTTATTCACTGCTGAAAGGAATGCAAATTAGTCTAGCCACTATGGAAATCACTATGGAGTTTCCTTAAAAGACTTGAAATTGAAGCTGGGTGTGGTGGTTCATGCCTGTAATCCCAGTGACTTGGGAAGTTGAGGCAGGAGGATCACAAGTTTCATGCCAGAAGCAGCCTGTGAAATTTAGCGAGACTTTGTTTCTATTTAAAAAAATTAAAAGTGGGATGGGGGTGCAACCCAGTGGTACAACACTTGCAAAGTTCGTACAAGGCCATGGGGTTAATCCTCAAGTACTTAAAAAAAAAAAGACTTGAAATAGAACTTACATATGATCCAGCCATTCCACCCAAAGAATTAAAGCCAGATAATAAAGAGATACCTCCATATCCATGTCTACTACAGCACTGTTCACAATAGCCCAATTATGGGACGAGCCTTGGTGCTTGTCAACAGACTATGATGTATATACACAGTGGAATTTCACTTCGCCATAAAGAAAAATGAAATTATGTCATTTGCAGGGAATTGGAAATCATCATTTAAGTGAAATAAACCAAACTGAAAAGACAAATATTGTATGTTTTCACTCAAATGTGAATGTTATGAAGGAAAAAAAAAAAAAAAAAGGAAGACTTGAAACTAAAAGGTGATATAGAAGAAAGGAAAAGAAGAGAGAGTGAAGGGGATACAAATGAATAATACAGGGGGTGAATATGCTCCAAGTACATTACAGGACTGGAGATATGTAGCTCAGTGGCAGAGTGCTTATCTAGCAGGTGCAAGGCCCTGGGTTGGATCCCCAGCACCAAAAAGACAAAACAAAACAAAAAGTACATTACCTATAAACACAGAAATGTCGAAATAAAATCTCTTACATTGCCAGGAACAATGGCACATGCCTATAATCCCAACAATGTGGGAGGTGAAGGCAAGAGGATCGCAAGTTCAAAGCCAGAGGCAGCCCATGTAATTTAGCTAGATCCAGAGTAAAAATGAAAAAAATAAAAAAAGGGTGGGGATATAGCTAGGGGTACACCACTTACCTAGCATGTTTGAGGCCCCAGGTTACTACAAACAAAACAGAACAAACAAAATCTTTACTTTTTTTTGTTGTTGTTGTTGTACTGGAGGTTGAACCCAGGGCCTCCAGCTTGCATGCTTTGCAAGTGCTGGACCACTGAGCAGCATCCCCAGCCCATTTTTTCACTTTTTGAGACAGGGTCTCGCTAAATTACACAGACTGCCTCTAGTCTTGAACTTGCATCCTCCTACCTCCGCCTCCTGAGCCACTGGGATTACACGAGTGCACCACAGCACCTGGCTCAAAATCTTTACTTTTATAGTAAATATATACTAATAAAATTTATACTTTTTAAAAAAGGAACCGGGAGGCTGAGGCAGGAGGATCGAAAGTTCAAGATCAGAGGCAGTCTGTGAAACTTAGAAAGACCTTGTCTCTAAATAAAAATAAATAGGCTGAGGGTGTAGCCCACTGGTAAAGCACTTATGAAGTAAGTGCCAGGCCCTGGGTTCAAGTGCTAAGAATGGAAAAAAATAAAAAAGAAGAAGAAGACGAAGGAGGTGGAGAAGGAGGAGGAGGAGGAGAAAAATTATATGAGCTACAAATGTTGCTCCGTGATCCAGTGCTTGCTTAGCATGTTTGAAGACCTGAATAAAATGCTGCAATGCAACATAATAGGGAAAGTATAAAATCAACAGAAGAATCAACTATAGAATACTCATATTGTGAAAGTTTGGGCAGCCATTACTCTGTAACCAATATATTCCTTGGATTCACAGCAAGATTCTAACATACGGGTAATGCAATAAACAAGTTGCCAGTATGATTTTATCATATCTTTCCATTTAAGACAGAAAAGCTGGTAAAATAAAGCTAAAATATCAATAGTAGTTACCACTAGAAAATGCACTGAGGAAAGGAGGGTATTTTTATCTTTTTTTTTTTAACTTAATTCTTTCAGTTTTACCGATATGCATATCCAAGAACACTGAGATTTAAATAAAAATATTCCTCTATGGAGAAATCTGCATGGTGGTACATGACCATAATCTCAGCACTTTGGAGGGAAAGGCAAGAGGACCGTGGCCTTGAGGCCAGCCTGGGCTAAATAGTGACATAGTGAAACATACATACAGATTTCTATGACAAAAATAGAAAAAAGAAAAAGAATTGTACAATTATATGACAACAATATCTTCCTAAAATGTTCATTAATTAGTGAGTTAAATTAAGAACAGCTGCCATTATTATTACTCAGTTGTATTTGATACCACTTAAAAACTTCAGGTGCCACGGTTTTGTAAGTATATGAAAACATGTTTTAACACATAGCCAACTACTACAATTAGACTTTCAGAAAACATCTTGGTGGTCTGATACCATGGCACATGTCTGAAATCCCTGATAGTTGGGAAACTGAGGCAGGAGCATTGAATGTTCATGGCCAGAGCCAGCCTGTGCAATTTAGCAAGACCCTTTCTCAAAATAAAAAACTAAAAAAGGGACAGGGACTAGGGGTTCAGCTCAATAGCAGAACATTTGCCTAGTATAAATAAATGTGGCCCTGGATTCAACCACCAGTACTGCCAAACAAACTTACATGGATTAAATTTCAGAATTCTTGGAAATCACAACTAAGTTGCAAGTACATTCATTCTTCTAAAGGTATGTTGTGTATGCTCAGACATGATTACTGTTTTTCAGCCACTTGCTGTTCATACTGCAACTAACTAGAGCAAACTGATTTACCACTACTGAGAGAAAATAATTCAAGTCAGAGTCAGGTGGGGCAGTGCACACTTAATCTCATCAGGGGAGAGGCAGAGGCAGGTAGACTGTGAGTTTGAGGCCAGAATAGGATACATAAGAGATATTATCTGAATGAATGAATGAATGAATAAATAAATAAATAAATAAGCAAGCAAACAAGTTCAGGGTATGTCAAAAGTGAATACTGCAGCCGGAAGAGGTGGCACATACCTGTAATCCCAGTGGCTTGGGAGGCGGAGGCAGGAGGATCACAAATTCGAGGCCTGAGGCAGTCCACATAATTTAGCGAGACATTGTCTCAAAAAGTAGAAAAATGGGCTGGGGGTGCAGCTCAGTGGCCCAGCACTTGCAGAGCATGCAGACACTGCCAGGCATGGTGGCACATGCGTGTAATCCTAGCATTCAAGAGACAAGGCAAAAAGATCATGAGTTTGAGGACAGCCCAAGATATATAGCGAGATCTTGCCCCAAAGCACCATACCAAAAACCAAGTTTGATGGGAGGCTAGGATCACTTGCACAGAATGTGTGTAATCCTGGGTTAAAATGTTCTACTACAACAACACTGATGAAGCTGTAGGAATAGACACTTATTTTTTATTTTTTTTTCGGTGGGCTGGGATTTAGCTCAGTGGGTAGAGCACTGCGCTGCAGTCTCTGAGGTCCTGAGTTCAATTCCCAGCACCGCAAAAATGGGAGAAGGGCCTGGCAATCCACTCCCAAGGCAATCCCGAAGCACTTAGCCATTGAAAACCCTATAAGGGTCGCTACGAGTCGGATACCGACTCGACGGCACCTAACAACAACAACAACAACATTTTTTTCGGTACTGGGGGTTGAGTCCAGGGCCTCGTGCTTGCATGCTCTGCAAGTGCTGGACCACTGAGCTTCACCCCCAGCCCATTTTTTACTTTTTTGAGACAGGGTCTCATCAAATCACGCAGATAGCCTCTGGTCTCCAACTTGCGATCCTCCTGCCTCCACCTCCCAAGCCACTGGGATTACAAGTGTGTGCCACCATGCCTGGCTGGGACAAACACTTTTATACAATGTTTGTAGGAGGGAAAAATGGTGCAATACCTATGGAGAGCAGTTTGACATTATTTATCAATATTAAAACTGAAGAGCTGGGTGTGGTAGTGCACACCTATAATTCTAGTGACTCAGGAGGCTGAAGCAGGAAGATTGAGAGCTTGAGGTCAGAGGGCAGCTTGCATAACCTAGCAAAACCATGACTCGAAATAAAAATGTAACAATGGGCTAGGGGTGCAGCCCAGTGGCAGAACACTTGCAAAGTATGTGCGAGGTTCCGGGTTCAACCATCAAGTACCATCAAAAAAAGAAAAGGAAAAAAAGGAAAAGAAAAGAAAAAATCTTACAAAGGAAATGTATCCTTACTTCCGAACTTTTTAAGTTTAATTTTTTAAAAAAATTTTGTGTTGGGTGTGGTAGCTCATGCCTGTAATCCCAGCAGCTCAGAAGGCAGAGGCAGGAGGATCCCAAATTCGAGACCAGAGGCAGTCTGCGTAATTTAGTGAGACCCTGTCTCAAAAATTTAAAAAAAAGAAAAAAAGAAAAAAAGAAACTGGGGTGCTGGGGGTCCAGTTCGGTGGTACAGCACTTGCAAAGCATGCAAGCATGAGGCCCTGGGTTCAACCCCCAGTACCACCAAAAAAAAAAAAAAAAAAAAATTGATCAAGCTTTTTTTGATCAAACTAGTGATCAAACCCAGGGTCTCATAAAAGCTGGAGGAGGCAAGAGCTCTACCCCCGAGGTACATCTCTAGCTCTTTTGTTTCACAATTTATTTTTCTCATACACACTTTTAACTTGGAGAATTTATTCTATAGTTAATCCTACACATGATGAGATGCATTTTGACATTTATGTATGTTATGATAAAATAATTAAAAATACACAAATATCCACCTGGAGCCGACTAATTCAATTGTATATCTACATAATATCATACAGGTATAAAAAAGTTTAAAAACTTTTATTACTAATGTGTAAAGATGTCTGGAAATATATATTTTTTATTTCTTCCTTTTCTTTTTTTCTTTTTGGTACTTGGGGGTTGAACCCAGGGCCTCCCACATACCTTGCAAGTGCTCTACCACTGGGTGGCACCCCCAGACCATTTTTAATTTTTAAGTCAGGGTCTTGCTAAATTATGCAGGTTGCCTCTGGCCTGAAACTTCCAATTCTCTTGTGTTCGTTGTTGCTAGGATTACAGCAATAAGCTACCATACCAGGTCTTTGTGTGTGTGTGTGTGTGTGTGTGTGTGTGTGTGTGTGTGTTTTAAAGGAGGGCTAGGGGTATTGTTCAGTGGTAGAGCATATGCTTAGCATGCTCAAGGCCTTGGATTAAATCCCCCATACCAAAAAACAAAATATAATAAAGGAGGATACAGACCTGTGTATGGGATATACCTTTTTGTATGAAAGGGGGGAAATGATATATATGTATGTATATTCATATTTGCATAAATTCTAGGACACAAAAAAACTCTAAAATAAGTAATAGGCACATAAAAAAAAATTCCTAAACTGACATATAGAAGAGGACAAAGAACATCCCAGTATATCTGATGTGACATATCACCAAAAGTGACACCTGCAGGATCTGTGTTCTCAGCTGGAAAATGAAATGTTTGGAGAGAAAATTCAGAACAGGACTAGAGTCCCTGATTCATGTTAACTGAAAGCCTATCTCTCTCCTCCTCCTCCTCACCTCTTCCTCCTCCTCCTCCTTCTTCTTTCTGGTACTGGGGGTTGAACCCAGGGCCTCGCACTTGCATGCTTTACAAGTGCTGTACCACTGGGCTGCACCCCCAGTCCTCTTTTTTTACTTTTTTCTTTTTGAGACAGGGTCTCGCTAAATTATGCAGACTGCCTCTGGTCTCGAATTTGCAATCAATCCTCTTGTCTCTGCCTCCTGAGTTGCTGGGATTACAGGCGTGTGCTACCATGCCTGGCTTGTTTTGTTTCTTCAGAAACAGGGTTTCACTATGTAATCCAGGCTGGCCTCCAATTTGCAGCAATCCTCCTGCCTCTGCCTCCCAAGTGGTAAGAGTACAGGTGGACATCATCACACCAGGTTTTATAAGATTCTGTCTTTCATATTCTCCCAACTGACACTAACTAGAAGCAAAGAAATCAGGCCCATGGCACAATGCTCACTATGACTGCTTGCCAAAAAAATTATGACAGGTGCTAGACCATACACCCTTAATCCCAGCTACTGGAGAGGCTACACCAGAAGGATGCAAAATCTGAGGCCAGAGCAACCTGTGTAATTTAGTGGGAATTTGTCATTCAATAAGTAAATAAACAAAGAAATAAATGAGCTAGGGTTGCAGCTCAGTGGAGAAGCACTTTCCTAGCATGCTTAAGGCTCTGGGTTCAACCCCAAAATAATGGAATTTGTATGTGTGTGAATGTGTGTGTGTGTGTGTGTAAGAGAGAGAGAGAGAGAGAGAGAGAGAGAGAGAGAGACAGACAGACAGACACACACACACACACTTAACTATGTAATCCAGGCTGGCCTGAAACTTGAAATCCTCTAGCTTCAGCCTCCTAAGTGCTAGGATTACAGGTGTGGACCCAGAAACCCAACTCAAATTAATTAATTTGCTTTTTGTGGTACTGGGGTGCTGAACCAAGGCCCTCATGCATGCTTTGCAAGTGCTGTATCACTTATCTATAGCCCTAGGCTTTTGTTTTGTTTGTATTTCTAGTTTTTTTTTTTTGTTTTTTTAAAGTAGGGTCTCCCTGTGTAGTCCAGGCTAGCCCTGAACTCATTAGGTAGACTAGGCAGGTCTTGAATGTGCGTGGATCCTCCTACTTCAGCCTCCAGAGTGCTGGGATTACAGATGTGCTCCACCACACTCTGCCCCAGCCCATTTTTCACTTTTTATTTTGAGCCAGGATCTTGCTATATTATGCGGGCTGCCTTTGGCCTTGAATTTATGATTCTCTTGCTTCACCCTCCCAAGTTGCTGGGATTATAGGTGTGTGCCACTGAGGCCAGCTATTTATTTATTTTTACTAGCATATATTTATTGTACAAAGTAAAGGGTTTTATTATATATATAGTGTGCTTTGAGCATAATTTTCCCCTTAATTAGAATGCTTTTCCTTTCCTTTCCTTCTCTTTTCATGGTTCTGGGGAACAAACCCAGGCCTTGCACATATTAGTTATATACTATACCACTGAGCCACATCCATAGCCCTTGCTCCTCAAATTTATATAGAAAAGAAAAGTGAATTAGCTACCTACCTAAAAAGGGTTGGGATTTAGCTCAGTTGGTAGAGCACCGCTCTGCAGTCTCTTAGGTCCCAAGTTCAATTCCCAGCACTGCAAAAATGGGAGAAGGATGTGGCAACCCACTCCCAAGGCAATCCCGAAATAATCTGCCACTGAAAACCCTATGAGGGTTGCTATGAGTTGGACACGACTCGACGGCACCCAACAACAACAACCTACCTAAAAGGGGCTAGGATTTAACTTAGTTGGTAGAGTGCTACTCTGCAGTGTCCGAGGACCCGAGTTCGATTTCCAGCACTGCAAAAAATAGGAGGACGTGGCAACCTACTCCCAAGGCAATCCGGAAACAATCTGCCATTGAAAACCCTATGAGGGTCCCTATGAATCAGATATGACTTAACAGCACCTAACAACAACAACAACCTACCTAAAACACCACCTAAGGAGAGTTCTAAAATAAACACTTAAGACGAAAACAAAGAACAACAAAAACCTCTTTCAAAGCAAATCTGAACAATAGCCCCTTATTTCCCATGAGCAATACTAGCCACCAAGCTCTCCTTTTCTTCTCTCCCCCCAACCCCCGCAGTACTGAGGGCTGAACCCAGGGCCTTGTGCTTGCATGTTTTGCAAGTTCCGTACCACTGAGCTGCCCCCTCAGCCCATTTTTTTACTTTTTTGAGACAGGGTCTTGCTAAATTACACAGACTGCCTCTGGTCTCGAACTTTCGATCCTCCTGCCTGTGCCTCCCAAGTTGCTGTGGTTACAGGTAGGTGACACAGCACCTGGCCCCTTCTTTTCTTCTTAAAACACCCAACTGTTCTTTTTATCTTTTAAGAAGAAAAGGAGGCCAGGAGTGATGTCACATGCCTGTAACCCCAGGGACTCAGAGGTGGAAGCAGGAGGATTGATTGCAAGTTCCAGACCAGAGGCAGTCTGTGTAATTTAGGGAGACCCTGCCTCAAAAAAGTTAAAAAATGGGCTGAGGGTGCAGCTCAGTGGCACAGCACTTGCAAAGCATGCAAGCAGGAGGCACTGGGTTCAACCCCCAGTACACACACACATACACACACACACACACACACACACACACACAGATAAAAAGAACACATCAACTGTACAAATGTATGTGGTCCTCTTTGCCCTAGGTCTGCTCCTCTACTCTGCTTATAAACACCAGCTGAGGGGTCTAAACCCCACAGAATGTCAGTGCCAAACAAAGTGCCTCATTCCTATAAGCCCTACCTTGATGCGTAAAGGCCTGCTGGCTCTTCCTCGACTGGGCTGCATGGTTTCCAGATCTTCACTACAGACACATTTCTTTTTTATTGTAATTTTGTCATTCAAATGCCCAACAAAAACTCCACCCTCATCAAGCCAAAAGGTCTAAGTTTCCAATCCTTTTATAACTCAGGGGTGGGGTGAAAGGAGGCGGGAGCGAGCATGGGCAGATAGCAGGGGGAGGGGTCAAAAGCTTCTATTTAATTTCAAAAAAGAAGAGATAAATTAAACGGGGTTTGGTGGCTCCTGCTCATAATCCCGGCACTGTGGAGGCTGAGGCAGGAGGATTGAGGCAAGTTCAAGGCCAGTCTGGGATACACAGGGAGATCCTGTCCCAAAAAAACAAAACAAAACATAAAACAAATTTAAAAATCCCCCCAAAATAAACCAATAACAAAACATCAACAATAACTGGAGGGGCTGGGGATATGGTAGCTCAGTGGTAGAGTGCTTGCCTGGTAGGCACAAGGACCTGGGTTTGATCCTCAGCTCGACAAAAAATACCTAATAAATAAACAACAATCTTAAAAATTTCTATTCAAGGTTGTAATTGAGTTAGTCCACAACTGCCAAATTCAATCACTTTTTAAATATCATAGTCTTTTAACATCATAGATTTCCACTGAAATCTCTTTAAAGCCCAGCTTTCCCCTAGAGCTTTGTTCTCACAGCTCTGGATCACTTCTTTAGGTGGGAGCCCCTGAGCTCACTCCTTGAAGATTCTGAAGCACAGCCAATGTGTTTTCATGAACACTCCCATACTCCTTTCTCAGTGCCTTTACTGTTTCATACATATATTAAACACATACATGTATACACATATGCATAAATATAATTTTAAATAAATGATACTTGTCTTTTCTTTTTCTTGCTGGAGCTTGAACCTTGTGCATATTTGTGCTTGTGCCATACCCCCAATCACTTTTTAAAATTTTTTGCCTTGAGACAGGGTCTCACTAAGTAGTGCAGGCTGCTTCTGGCCTAGGACCACTGATTATCCTGCCTTGGCGTCCCAAGTCACCAACTGAGCTAAATCCCAGCCCATTGGGAGACTAAGATCTAGTAAAAACATACTGGTATTAAATGACCTCCAGTATGAATTGCTATACTAAATCTTTAAGAAGCAAACAAAACAAGACAAAAAATTCGAAGAACATACAAATTGTGGATTACCTAATTCAGACTAGACTCAACCACACTAGTTTCACAATTGCAGTTCACATTCACTCATGCTGTAGAGTCTCATCATACTTGGCAGGTTCCAAAGCCCCAGATATTTTGTATTTCTGAGACAGTCTTCCATTCCCTAGACTAGCCTCGAACTCCTGATTCTCCTGCCTCTGCCTCCAGAGTGCTGGGTTTACCAGTGTTCATGACCACACCAGGCTGCTTATTTTGTTTTGCAATGCTGGAGAAGGAACCCAGAGTTTCACTCATGGTAGGCAAATGTTCTACCACTGAGCTACACTCCCAGACCTTGAAGATTCTATTATTTAAACTAGAGTTTAAATGCTTCACAAGATTTTAGGAGGTTTATCCTTTGAAAACTCCTGTTTTCCACTAAGGTTTTGTCTCCTTCAAGTCATCATGCCTGGAATTCTCCCCCATGCTCCAAGATAACATTTTGAGATCTTGCCTAATTCCATCCAGAAGATGATCAGATAACTAGTTAATTTATGAACCTAGGAGGCACCAAGAAAGGGTTAGACATCCTATATTGCCTATGTGATCTTGAGTCTCTAGGCAGTTTCTCAAATGTTTCCCCTTAAAGACACAAATAATGTCCATTTCTGTCTCAGCTTTCTAAGAACATAAGCTCCAAGAGCAACGAATATTTATTCACTATGGGCTCAGGCTGGTGATATGTGCAGAAGTGTTTACACATCCCTAGCATAAAAAAAAAAAATCAGAGTTTTCTGGAGCCAAAGTTTAGGGATCTATAAATCTTCCCCTCCTGGCTCCTTCCCACAGACCATTAACAAACTCAAAGGTTTTTCTTTGTTTGTTTTTGAATCTCAAATAAGCATTTTATTTCTTCATCTTTTTGCTGTGCTGGGAACTAATCTCTGGGCCTTCTGCATGCCAGGCAGGCACTCTACCACTAAACCACATCAGCAGGACCATTTCTTTTTTCTTTTCCTTTTGTTGTTGCTGTTAGGGTTGTTGTTGTGGTGGTGGTTGTTGTTGCAGTACTGGGGGTTGAACTCAGGGCCTTGTGCTTCCATGCTTTGCAAGTGCTGTACCACTGAGCTGTACCCTCAGTCCATTTTTTTTTTTCTTTTTTGAGACAGGGTCTCCCTAAATTACACAGACTATCTCTGGTCTCAACTTGGGATCCTCCCAGCAGGACCATTTTTGTCTTAAGTAAACAAGGTCAGGTGTGGTGGCACATGACTATAATCTCATGATCAGGAGGCTGAAGCAGGAGAATTTGAGTTTAAAGATAGCCTGGGCTACATGGAAAGACCATGTCTCAAAAAAATGCTGGACAATGTGACTCACCTCTCTAACCCCAGAGACTCTGGAGGTGGAGGCAGGAGAATAACAAATTCAAGGCTAAAGGAAGCCTGTGTAACTTGGTGAGATCCTGTCTCAAGATACAAAAGTAAAATAAAATAATGGACTGGGGGTGCAGCTCAGTGGTAGAGTGCTTCCAACGTATGCGCATGGCCCTGTTTTCAACCACCAAAGACCACAATAAATAAATAAATAAATAAATAATACTTTCCATGAGTAGGTTAGCTTACACACTAAGTGCACCATTTTATAACTGAAGTCTGTAATCACCATTGGCAGATGGTGATCTCAGCCTGGCATGGGGAGAGCATGCCTCTAATACCAACACTTGGGTCAACACAAGCTCAAGACCAGCCTGGGCTAAATAGCAAGTTCCCAGGCAGCCTGAGCTACACAGTGAGACCACAATCTCAAAATATCATAAATAAATAAATTAAAGAAAGAAATAAATTCAACCACATCTAAAAAATTTTGAGTCTCCTCTTTCCCATGACTGCTTTAAGCCCAACACCTACCTAATAACCCACAAATCTTCTAAGAATCCTCCCATGCTCAAGACCCAAATTCAGTTTAACTAACACATCTTCCATCCATCTCCTGCTTTGGTCCATTTGCTCAAAATTTTTTTGCAGTACTGGGGGCATGCACCTTGCATATTAGACATGTGCTCTACCACTGTGCTGCACCCTTAGCCCATTTTTTATTTTTTATTTTCAGACAGGGTCTTGCTAAAATGAACAGGCTGCCTCTGGCCTTAAACTCTTGATCCTACTGCCTCAGGCTTCTAAATCACTGGGATTACAGATGTGTGCCACTGTACCTGGCCACTACAGATATTTATAGAGTACCTATGACATGCTCCCTACATGGTTAAAAGTTCAGAAGCAATACCAGCCTTTATGGAAATCACATTCTAACAGTTATTAGGACAAATATAACCTAATTTGTCAGAACCAAGTATTCTTTCAACTCATATTCTTATTGGATTAGACTCAGAATTAGGACTGGTAGGGGACTGGTAGCTCAGCAGTAGGAAGAATATACAGCAGGAGGTCCTGGGTTCAGTTATCAGCAAAAAGAAGGAAGGAGGGATGGAAGGTAGGAAGGAAGGAAGGAAGGCAGGCAGGCAGGCAGACAGACAAAAAGCAATTACAGCTGTCTTCCAGTATTTAGCACATCCAAGCTGCCAATTCTGAAGAAGCATTGTCCAATAGAAATACAATGTGAGCCATGGATACAATTTTCAAATATTTGGGAGGCATTATTTTTTTCTCTTCCCAGTACTGAGGGCTTGAGACCAGAGTTTCACGGATGTTAAGCAAATGCTCGACCACTGAGATGTACCTTGCAGCCCTTATTTTTATTTATTTATTTATTTATTTATTTATTTATTTATTTATTTGTGGTACTGGGGTTTGAACTCAGGGCCTTGCACTTGCATGCTTTGCAAGTGCTGGGCCACTGAGCTGCACCCCCAGCCCACTTTTTTACTTTTTGAGACAGGGTCTTGCTAAGTTACATAGACTGCCTCTGGTCTCGAACTTGTGATCCTCCTGCCTCTGCCTCCCGAGCCACTGGGATTACAGGTGTGCGTGCGCCGCCGCCCGCTCCCCTTTTTAAATTTTGAGACAAGGTCTCACTAAGTTGCACAGGCTGCCTCTGGCCTTGAACTCATGATCGTCCTACCTCAGTCTCTCCAGTAGTTGGAATTACAGGTGTGTGCCACAGTATGCGGCTAGGAGTTATTATACATTTTTTATTTTTAAAGAAAGAAGAAACAAGTGTTGGGGGTTTGGCTCAGTGGTAGAACGTTTGCCTCACAAGTGCAAAGCCCTGGGTTTAGCCCTGGGGCGGGGGAAGGTGTGAAGAAGCAGGTCAAATTAATGTTAATAATGGATCTTTACTTAAATCAAAATATCAAAAACATTACTTCAACATATTATCAATATGAAAAAATTACCAGTGTTCTAGTTTTCAAATATGAAGTCTACAAATTTCAAAATAATTTATATATATATCTAATATCAGATGCTAATTTTCAACGGGTGAAGGACCCAGGAGCCCACTCCCAAAAAACAATCAGCCATTGAAAACCCTATAAATAGCAGAGAAGCCCTGACAATAGTGTTTCTCCTATTGTACATAGGGCGGCTATGAGTCTGACAGGGGCTTGAGGGCTCTCAACAATTTTCAATAGTTAAGTAAAATCTAATGGTAACAAAACAAGAACATTGTATTTCATGAAAAATGTTTTACATTATTTCAGTTTTAAACTTTAAAATGTAACAAAATCAACAGGGCTCCTTATTGCACACCTGCAATCCCAGCGCTTGGGGAGCTGAGGCAGGAGGGTCCTCAATTTGAGACCAGGCTGGACTACACAGAAAGTTCCAGGCCAGCCTGGTTTATGGAGTGAGGCCCTATCTTAAAGGAGAAAAGCATAAAATGCAACTAACAACTGAGTTACACTATCCAAATTCTAAGAATTAGTCAATGTAGTTGGAAGAGATTCATTGTAAAATGTAAATCCTATTCCCTTAGGCTATATTCTGCACCTGGCTAAACATCAAAATCACCTAGGGGATCTTAGAAAATCCGATTCAGAAACAGTCCCTACAGGTTCCCTTTGGTCTGGAGGTAAAAATCCCACAAAGATTCCAAGAACAGGAATCTAGGAACCAATAATCCCCTGAGATCAGCAAGCAAGCCCTCTAGTTTCTGGCACTGGCCAAATTTTGCACAATGTCTATTTCTACCACTGTATACTCACACCAGCCCCACCCCCAACCTTGCCAAATGCTTCCACCAGGCTATTTTAAGTAGCTTTGCTGGAAGTAGCAACTTCAACCTAGAATGCCCTTTGGTCATTCAACCCATCCTCACCTACTCAGCCCACAAATCATCTATTCATCTCTCAAGAACTAGACAAAAGGTGACCAAGGGGATCAGGTATTTCTTAACCAGCCTCACACAGACAAAACTAAACATTCCTTTCTTGATTATCTCTGCAGAGATCTTTATCAACCCAATTGATTACATTGACATGTTTGCAAGGCCCTTTTCAACCACCTGGACTTTAATCCCCAGAGCACAGAGCCTGGTAATTCTCTTCTAGGCTCAAAATTGTTTTATTTGGGGGACAATTGGGTAAACTTTAGACTGGATGTTAGATAATAGTAGGGAATTGTAATAATGGTGGGACCATGGGGGAATGCTTTTACTGTTAGGAGATTTAAATGTAAAGATGATACCTTGTATTTTCACTAGTTCACACAAACAAAAAGACAACTGTTGACTTGAGCTAATAGATATAGTAGTGCTTGTATTATTCTTTCAATTTGTTTTATGTTAAAACTTTTTTGACTCAAAAAATATATAGGTGTTTATCATTTACTTGTTTATTTATTACTTTTGTGCTGGGGATCCAACCTAGAGTATTGCAACTGCTAAGCACACAAACTACCACTGAGCTACATCATGAACTGCTGTTTATTATTCTTAGTAATAAATAAATTAACACACATGAATTTTTAAAACCATTAAAAAGAACCAGAAACAGATCTTCCATGGTGGTTTAATCAAGGGTATTTCTCAACTCTGCTTGTCTTCCTTTATAAATATCATTTTAGAGTAAAGTTGTAGAAGCCAGGCATGGTGGCATATGCCTGTAATCCCAGCAACTCAGGAGGATGAGGCAGGAGGATTGCAAGTTTGAGGCCACAGGCAGTCTGTATAATTTAAGGAGACCCTACCTCAAGATGAACTTGGAGCTTAGCTCAGTGGGTAGAGCGCTGCGCTGCAGTCTCTGAGGCCCCGAGTTCAATTCCCAGCACTGCAAAAGTGGGAGAAGGGCCTGGCAATCCACTCCCAAGGCAATCCTGAAGCACTCAGCCATTGAAAACCCTATGAGGGTCGCTATGAGTCGGATACCGACTCGACGGCACCTAATAACATAATAATTAATACCTCAAGATAAAAAGAGTAAAAAAATGGGCAGTGGTGCAGCTCAGTGGTAGAATACTGCAAAGCATGCATGAGGCCCTGGGTACAGCCACCCAGTACTGGGAGAAACAAAAGAATAAAGTAACAAAGTCTCTCTCTCATTTCTTTCTTTCTTTTTCTTTTCTTTTTTTCTTTTTTTTTTTTTTTTTTGTAGTACTGGGGTTTGAACCCAGGACCTCGCACTTGCATGCTCTGCAAGTGCTGGACCACTGAGCTGCACCCCCAGCCCATTTTTTTTACTTTTTGAGACAGGGCCTCACTAAATTACACAGACTACCTCGGGTCTCGAACTTTCGATCCTCCTGCCTCTGCCTCCCAAGCCACTGGGATTACAGGCGTGCACCACAGTGCCCGGCTCTCTCATTTCTGTATATTCATTTTTCCAGTATTTATTTTTTAAAAGTAGTTCTTCTGAACCTGAAAATTCATATTGCAGAATTGTTTGGGAATATTTATCCTAAATGTACTTGGTGTTTTAGTCTTTTCTTGTCCCTGGAAAAACTTCCTAAAATCCTAAGCATCACTAGGCTAGCTCCTTGTCATCTACTACTTCTCAAGCTGTATTAACATCCTTCCCCCTAACCAGGTCTCTGGTCTTTTCCTATCTAGGTGACAGGCTCTCATTCTTCTTTTATTATATCACTTAATCTTGGTGACTCAGGAAGAAAACTCACGATAAGCACTTCCAAGTGGAATTATGGCTACCTGGTAAATTCCATTCACGGGTTTAATTGCAGTTTGGCTTTCTCCACCTTTCATTCACAATACCTACTACAGAGATGGAAACTTCATCTTATCTTCTCTCCTTATTACCAGTAAAATATTTAAATATTTTGCCAGGCATGGTCATGAATGCCTGTAATCCCAGCACTTGGGAGGCAAAGGCAGGAAGGCTCTTTAATTCAAGGCCAACTTGGGCTACATAGCAGGACCTTGTCTTGATATACAGCTCTAACAAACAAAAAATCCATATTAGGCTTCCTATTAGGAATACAAATACAATGAAAAGGTAATGGGGGTGAATATCATCCAAGTGTACTACATAAATGCATGAAAATGTCACAATAAAATCTATTATTTTGTACAACTAATATTAATTTACAAGAGAATAAAAATATACAAGAATGTTTACTGAACATCTGTTTGGGGTGTAACATGAGAACAAACACTTCAAAACTATATAGCAGTGGACAAGTAAAATATGTTGTTGTTGTTGTTAGGTGCTGTAGAGTCGGTATCCAATTCATAGCGACCCTCATAGGGTTTTCGATGGCTGACTGTTTCTCAGGATTGCCTTGGGAGTGGATTGCCAGGTCCTTCTCCTATTTTTGCATTTTGCTGGGAATTGAACTCGGGACCTCAGAGACTGCAGCGCAGCGCTCTACCAACCGAGCTAAATCACAGCCTATATTTTACTTAGGGGTTTATTTGCAGTTTGGCTTTCTCCACCTTTCATTCACAATACCTACTACAGAGATGGAAACTTCATCTTATCTTCTCTCCTTATTACCAGTAAAATATTTAAATATTTTGCCAGGCATGGTTGTGAATGCCTGTAATCCCAGCACTTGGGAGGCAAAGGCAGGAAGGCTCTTTAGTTCAAGGCCAAGTAAAATATGGGCTGGGATTTAGTTCAGTTGGTACAGCACTGCGCTGCAGTCTCTGAAGTCCCGAGTTCAATTCCCAGAACCCCAAAAATGGGAGAAGGACCTGGCAATCCACTCCCAAGGCAATCCCGAAACAGTCAGCCATTGAAAACCCTATGAGGGTTGCTATGAGTCAGATACTCACTCAACGGCACCTAACAACAACAAGTAAAATATAGAATAGGTTTATCCAAAAAAAAAAAAAAAAAAAGTTTATTCAATGGAATTCAGGTAGTCAATGGAATATTGTTTACTAAAATGGTAAATAATCCAAACCATATTATGAAAAGAGCAGGTTGAAAAATATACAGAGGGGCTGAGAGCACAACTCAGTGGCAAAGCATAGTCGAAGCCTTGAATTTACTCTTGAGCAATGCAAGCCCTACCTAGAAAGAAAGAGAAAGAAGGAAAGAAAGGAAGGAAGGAAGGAAGCAAAGAAGGAAGGAAGGAAGGAAGGAAGGAAGAAAGAAAGAAAGAAAGAAAGAAAGAAAGGGAGAGAGAAAAAAAAAACTTTATGAAGGGCTGAGGGTCTCACTCTGTGGTAGCATGCAGAAAGTTCTGGGTTCAATCATCAGCCCCTCCAAAAGAAAAACAAGAAGAGACAGGGAGACAGGGAAAGAAGGAAAGAAGGAAGGAAGGAAGGAGGGAGGGAGGGAAGATATGGAAAACAATAAGTGTGCTCATGTCAGGAAGGATGAAGAGAGGTATCAGATATCTATCTAAATGTACATTTAAAATGTATGAAAAGATACACAAAAAAGTGGGTATGGGGTGACTGTCAGCTAGTATAAGAGGGATGGAGAATGAGAGAGAGAAAAAATAGGGTACTTTTAACTTCCATCACTTTATTCTATTTTTCTATTTTTTCAACTAGTATCAATTCCCACTTCAAAGACTTAAAAATCTGTAAATGCACAAAAGAAATTGAAGTTAAATTTAGAAAACAATATCCCCCAAATACTTGCTCTTAAAAAACTTTCTATGGGGATAGGGTTAAGCTCAGTGGTGGAGTGCTTACTTAGAGAAGCCCTGGGTCAGATCACCCATGGCAGGGGTCAGGGGTGGGTGCTAGCTTTCTATGGCCAGAAGTTTAATCCCATTAAAAATAAAGAAAAAATTAAAATAATGTAATCACTTTTCTCTCAGTATGTGGGGTGGGGGTGGAGGGGACTGAACCCTGTCCTCACTCATGCTAGGCAAATGCTCTACCACTGAGACAAACCCCCAGCACCTCTATCATTTATTTTGATACAGGATCTCAAATTGCACAGGCTGCCACTGGCCTCCAATCTGTGATCCTCCTGACTCAGCCTCCTGGCAATGTAATCACTTTTAAGTTGTCAGCTTGACAATAATGATGGATAATCTCTAGAGAGGATAGGTTTATTCTATAAGTTTAAATTCTTAGAGGGCAATAACTATCAAACATTAAAATGTACACCTTGCTTGGCATGGTGGCACACACCTTAATTGCAGCTACTTGCGAGGCTGAGGATCAAGAATTTGAGGCCAGATAGGGAAATTATCAAGACTCTGTCCCCAAAATAAAATTAAAAAGGACTTGGAACATAGCTCAGTGGCAGGTTACCTTTCTAGCATACACAAGTGCCTGGGTTGCATCCCCAGTATCTCTAAAAAATAAGTTGTACACTGAGAAATACATATGGTTTTTGTTTACATTTCCCTGAATTCCTTTTGCTCATCTTTTGACTTCTAATTTACTGAACAACCTTTGCTTTAGGAGTATCTCTTGTAAATAATATATCATTCACTTAGATTTTTAAAAATGCTATCTATGTCTATTAGATGGAAATTATAGTTTACAAATGTTTATTATTGAAATAAAAAGAATTTTTTAGTGCTGCTAGGTTTTTTTTTTAAGATGGGTTGTTCTTTTTAAATTTCCTTTTCTGTTATTAATTTTAAAGGCACATACTTCCTGTATGTATATCTATCTAGCCTAGGCTGCTGGTTTTGAACTCTCAATCCTTTAACCCCAGCTTCTGTGAGATTAGAGGCTAGTGATCCTATAGCCCACTAAGGTAATATTTTGTCTTTTTGGACTGGGACTGTGGCTCAGCCGTAGAGCACTAGCATTTACAAGGCTCTGTGCTTCATTACCAGCAACCCCCATGCTAACCCCCACAAAATTCATTCTTCACCCAGGTGCTGGGGCACACACCTGTAATCCCATTGACTTGAGAGGCTGAGGCAAAATAATTGAGAGTTTGAGGCCAGAGGCAGCCTGCACAACTTAGCAAGACCCTGTCTCAAAATTAAAAAAAAAAAATATTTAAAAGGGGGGCTGGGGTGCAGCTCAGTGGTAGAGCCCTTGCCTAGCATGCTAGAGGCCCTGAGTTCAACTCCCTCCCAGTACTAGTAAAAAAAAATTCTGTCTCTCCCTCTACCGCCTTAACCTCTCTCCCCCTTTCAGTGTTTGCTAGGCAAGCATTCCACAACTGAGCTGAAACACCAGCCCCTGTTATTTTATTTTGAAACAAGTTTGCACTAAATTGCATAGGCTCCCTCTGGCCTGGAGCTGGTGATCCTCCTGACTCAGCGTCTGAGGCAGCTGAGATTTCAGGTGAGTGCCTAGTCACTTAGCTTCTGTAGTTTTTCTTGAGACAGGGTCTCACTAGGTAGCTCAGGCTGGCCTGAAAAATCTCAATCCAGCCCAGTCTGGCTTCACATTCAGGTCTCTGCCTCCGGAGTGCTGGAATTACACATGTGTATAACTACACTTGGTCTCTTTCTTTTTTTGTACTGAGAATAGAATCCAGGGCCTTACCCCAACTCCTAAATCTGTATTTCTTGATTTATCAAATAACAGTGGAACTTTATGCTGACCTCTTCAAAAGTACAAGATAAATTAATATGAAAAGACTTAATCCACTGGGCAAGGTGGTGCACGTCTGTAATCCCAGCAATTTAGGAGGCGGAGGCAGTAGGACCCTGAGTTTAAGGCCAGAGGTAGCCGCATAACTTAGTGAGACCATGACTCAATAGAAAAAGTGAAAAATGGGCTGAGGGTGTGGCTCACTGGTAGAGCACTTGCAAAAAGCACGCATGAGGCCCTAGGTTCAACCTCTCCCAAAATGAAGAAAAAAACAAAACAAAAACATGCTTTCACTATGTTGCTTAGTCTAATTTCAAGCTCCTGGACTCAAAATATCCTCTTGCTGGGACTACAGGTGGGCACTAGCACCCCCAGCTTAACTTTTGTAAAATAACACCAAATGTCACCGTAGTGAAATTCATTAATATATACAATTAATACACATCAATAATTATATTAAAATATTTTTAAAATAACGTGTTAATATAGGAAAAAAAACCAAATATATTATTTGGTGCTATGCTTTGGATCTTCAATAGTCTCAAAGGCCGTGTGTTAAGGCTTGGCCAACAACTTGTAGCACTATTGGAAGGTATTTGAACCTTTAAGAGGTTGCTGTTGTTGTTAGGTGCTGTCGAGTTGAGTCCGACTCATAACGACCCTCATAGGGCTTTCAGTGGCTGACTGTTTCGGGATTGCCTTGGGAGTGGGTTACCAGGCCTTTCTCCCATTTTGTGGTGCTGGGAATCAAACTTGGGATCTCAGAGACTGCAGAGCAGTGCTCTACCAACTGAGCTAAATCCCAGCCCTTTAAGAGATAGGACATAGTTTAAGAAGCTAGGTAACTGTGGGTGTACTTTTTTTTTTTTTTTGTGGAACCGGGGGTTGAACCCAGGGCCTCACTTGCATGTTCTGCAAGTGCTAGACCACTGAGCTGCCCCCTCAGCCCATTTTTTTTACTTTTTTGAGACAGGGTCTCGCTAAATTAAGCAGACTGCATCTGGTCTTGAATTTGCAATCCTTCCTGCCTCCGCCTCCCAAGCCGCTGGGATTACAGGTGTGCGCCACCACATCCGGCTCTGTGGGTGTACTCTTAAAGGTGATATTAGGACTTCAGTCTCACCTCCTTTGCTCCTTGTCCCTAAGAGGTGAACAGATCTACTGCAGACACTTCTGCCATGTTCTGCCTTGCCCCAGGCCCAAAACCACAGCAGCAAATGACCAGGGACTGAAACCTCTGACAGAGAGGAAAAGAAAAAGAGAGAAAAAAAAAAAACAGAAAACCTTTCTGCCTTTAAGTCAATTTGTATCAGGTAGTTTATCACAGGGATGAGAAGAGCTGACTAACACATTTGGTATGGAAGAAGTTAGTGGGGACTTTTATTTTCTGTGTCTTACATTTCAGTAATATCCAACTAATAATCTTAAATAATTATAATTATATAATAAACATGATAGGACTGGTGGTATATAGCTCATAGAGCACTTGCCTAACATTCAAGAGGTTCTGATTTTGATCTCCAACATCACAAAAATAGAAAATAATAATAATGAGCATGGGTATTTTTATAATCAAGGAAAAAGTAAAGTTTTTGTGTAAACAAAAATTATTTTTATCACCCAGGCATAGTGACACATGTCTGTAATCTCCTGCCTCCCAGGCTGAGGCAGGGGAATTTCAAGTTCAGGATTAGACTTGACAATTTAGCAAAGCCTTGTTTCAAATAAAAAAAATTTTTTTTTTTTTTAATCAGGATGATGGACGTGGCTCAGTGCTGGAGCACTTGCCTTGCATGTACAAAGTCCTAGGTTGAATCCCCAGCAAGGCAAAACAAACAGACGTGGTTTCAACTATGCCTTTTACTGGGAAATATTTCTTCTAGGAATTTATCCTATGGAAATCATTACATAAGAACAGTATCTGCCAGGCACCATGGTACATACCTGGAATACTAGGGAATCGGCAGGTGGAGATAGGAGGATCACAAGTTCAAGGCTAGAAGCAGCCTGTATAACTTGGCAACATCCTTTCTCAAAACAAAAAGTAAAAAGTGGGCTGGGAGTGCAGCTCAATGGTCAAATGCTTGGAAGAAATGTCTGTACAAATACATAAGACAATTATTATAAGAATATAATACGAGGTCCATCTAGATGAGCTGGGGGAGGAGATAAACTGTTCAAAGTAAATCAAGTTCCAATTGAAAGGAAAAGATACTTAACCATAAGTATCTTTTGTCACTTCTTCTAGGTTCACATTATTTCACATAAAACACCAGAACATGTTACCATAATTTCATAGTGCAAACAAAATGCCACATATAAAAATGAAAATACAGGGATAGGGATGTAGCTCAGCAGTAGAGCACCTGCTTATTAACACGTGCAAGGCCCTGGGTTCCATTCCCAGCACAGCAAAAGTAAGAAATATAGTAACAATAATAATAATGAAGCCAGGGTAGTGGTACATCCCTGTAATTCTAGCCCTTGGGAGATGGAGGCAGGAGGACTGATGCAAGCTCAAGGCCAGCCAGGTATATATAGCAAGTTCCCAGCCAGCCTGGGCTACACAGCAGAGACCCTATCTCAAAAAACAAAATAAAACAATATCTAAAATTTGTTAAAATACAAGTCATTACAACCATAGTCATGTAAAAGAGAACATTGCAATCCCCCCCCCCATTTCTTTTGACAGGTATAAAGAGACAATTTTAAGTCTAGAATTAATATTACTTTTAAATTCCTCATAAAATGCTGTGAGCAGGTTGCCTGTTTATATAGTCCTAGCTACCTGGAAGACAGAGGAAAAAGAATCACCTGAGCCCAAAAGTTTGAAGCCAGCCTGGGCAACATAGTAAGAACTCATCTGAAAAGCAAGCAAGCCAACAAACAAATAACCCTTATAAAAATTATAGGCATTATAGGATAAAAATTGAATAAAAGGGAAGAGCAGAATACGAACTTTAAGGGGGAAAAAAAGGACAAGATTTTGGATATCATAGTTCCCAAAAGACTGGTGTTACACAGTAAAAAAATAACATCAAATTTTTAAATCATGGTAAAGACCAACAGAGCTGAGTACAGAAGGCTTTTGATGAAAATAAACAAAAACACCACCAGAATCCCATATGGTTTCCTAGCCTGTGGATACCAAGGCTTTTTGTTGCTAATAAATGTTTCTCACCTCTCTTGTAAATGACAAAGTTATCAACTGAACCTAAAACACCCCTAATTCTGCACCTCTCTGGAATGTTGCCAAATAGCCTTTTGTGTCCTGTTCTTAAACCATTCTAATGCTACCAACAAATGAGATGACAGTGGTGGAAACTAATGGGACTTCTGAGAACGCAGGGCTCTGGCAAGATAAAGCCTCAGCAGATGTTATACATTTGGACATTAATAATGAAGCAATTCCTACAAGGCCTCTTGGTATTTTACTTGCAAAACTGGTTCAAACAAATCAGCTTGGGAAAGAACAATAACAGGGACTAGAGGGCGGATTAATTATAGTCAACAAAGGACCCTTGCCAGGAGTAAGCGTACACAGCTAGCACAGATTAAATTAAATCTACGACCTTCTAACTTTAACAATGAATTGGAAAACATGGGCTGGGGTTATAGGTGAGTGACAGAGCATTTCCCTAGCATATGTGAGGCCCTGGGTGCTATCCCCACCACTGAAAAACAAAAACAAAACAGTACAAGGAGCAAATCAAAAACCATATGTTGTAAATAAGTGAGACTGTTGCTACAAACTACTGAAAGGGGAAAAAAAAATCCAGCAACAATGCAGAATTATACAAGAATAAGAAAATTTTAAAAAATGTTTGTCAAAACTATTATATTCCTTCATGCAGTATTGCAGGTATCCGGGGAGGATGCACTGAACTCAGCTAAAAATATGAAAATAATTGGGGGAAAGAAATGAAGACTAAAAATCAGAGGAAGAAGTGCTAAAAAGGAGTTGGAGGTGACAGCAGGCAACGAATCACACAGCTATGTACTTAGGGTTAGAAAATAACACCAGAGAATGAAATTATCTCCTTTGTGTATTTCACGAAAGTCACCTTGAGTTACAGTTACGCATACATGAGTGGTACATGAAAGTAATGCAACTCATCAGATCTGGCATCTCTAGATTATTTACATTGAACTTCTATACACCATATGCTTCGCCTGGGGAGCCTGCTGGGTTATACTAATTATGTGACAGATATACCAGAGGGTAAACATGCTCTAGTAATGCAGAAGCCTTACTACACGAGCTTAGTAGTTAAGTAAGTTAGGAAGAGGCCATCTGTGTTTTCTGCTTAAGTTACTGAGAGGATCTCAAAGTTAAAAAAGGCCTTCAAGGGCATCTAGTCCACCTATGGATGGCAGGGTTAGTCTCTCTCTGAATAACCTGCATGAAGTGATTCTTCAACCTTTGCTTAGACACCCAGAGTAACAGCACACTACCTCACATCAGTGCACTATGCTGTTTCCTCCTACTTCCCCCACCCAATCAGCCCTGTTTTTCTCCCTTGCAGTCTCTCTTAGCTAGGCATATAGCTCAGGGATAAAAACACACACTTAGCATGCAGGAGGACCTGAGTTTAATCCCTAGCACTACCAAAAAGCATAACAAAAAAGGCCTCTCTCTTCTTCAATCCTCCAAATACCTATCAGCAATGGACCATGATCCAGAGAATAAAATAAATATTAGTATATACTGACATAACAAATGATTTAATGAACAACATGTGGGATGAACAGGACAGGACTTCCTTACAGTAGAATTTCCATTAGTAGATGTAGAAAAGATGATGGTAATTGAAAATGAGTATTTGGTAAATACCACACATTAACTGCTGGATGCAATAATTATTCATGGATGCTGAAATTACTGGTTGAAAACATAATAGAAAACAGGATATTTGCATTGTCTCCAAGTATTTCTCCACAAGACACTTGTTAGTTATGAAGGGAAACTAATTTTACAACGAAAAAAACCCCAACAGACACTTAGCCAAGAGACCAAAGTTTACCCACTTACGAGCCTTATATGACATAGAAAGCAAACACCACTTCTGTGGATTCGTGCCAAACTTGTGTACACTAAGTTTAATAGTGAGGAAGCACCATACAAACCCATTATGAGGAACACCCTACAAAACAACTGACCAGGATTCTTCAAAAATGTCAGTGTCACTAATTAGATCAGGGTGGACTGCACAGTAAGACTCTTTCAAAATAAATAAATAAATTTAAAATCTTTTCCAATGTTGCTGGGTGTGATGGCTCACATCTTAATCCCAGCACTCAGGAACCTGAGGCAAAAGGATGAAAGAGCTGGAAACCAGACTGAACCACATAGTGAAACCCAGTATTAAAAACTAAATAAATAAAAATAAAAATAGAAAGGAAAAACAAACATGGTGGTACACATCTGTAATCCCAGCACTCAGGATGCTGAGGCAGGAGGATCACCTCACATTTGATACCAGCCTAAGCTATGTAGGGAGAACTTGTCTGAAAACAAAACAAAATGAAACAAACAAAAAAACCACTCAAAAACCTCACTTTATAATTTAAACTTTATTCTTTCTCATACTGTTATTATAGCCTCAAATGATATTTACATAGATTATATAACACCTTTTTAAAGAAACCTATTTTCAAGAAACAAAATGAAACCAAAAAAGAAACCTATTTTCAATCAAGTATGATTAACAGTGTTCGTAATACTGAACAAAGTCAAAGCTAATTCATTTTGGATGATAGTGTTATTCTACAAATACTATTATAATTTAATACATGCAACTAATTTTTAGGTTAGAATGTATTTATTCAGACATAAACTTCAGTCAAATGTGGTGTTGCATGCCTGTAACCCCAGCACTTCCTGCAGGAAACTGGGGCAACAGAATTGATGCAAGTTCAAGGTAAGCCTGGTCTACATAGCAAGTTCTAAACCAGCCTGAGCTACTCAGCGAGACACTGTGTCAAAAAACAAAAACAAAAAGAAACAAACAAAGCAACAACAAACATATTTAAGCAGACATTACAGAGCTATTCTATGGGTTAACAAATAAAATGAATGTAGCTTTCACTAGAATGACTGAATGAAAAAATTGCCAAAGCCATCTGTTGGAGAAGATGTAGAACATCTTCAAGTGGAAATTCTTAAGCTAAACACACATCTTTCCTATGACTCAGCCATTCCACTTCTAGTTATTTATCAAAGAAGAATGAAAGCATTATATCCACACACCAAAACCTTATATAAGAATATTCATAGCAGCTTTATTCATAGTAGAAAGAAACAATTCCAATGGCCATCAATAAGAGAATACATAAGTAAAATATAGTATTTTTATAAAGGAATACTTCTCATCAACAAGAGAACATATTACAGTTATCATAACATGAATGAATCACAAAATATTATTGAGTGCCAAGACTATTCAATGGGGAAAAGTTGAGAATGACCTTGGATTAGGTAAGACTTTTAAAATATAAAACATCTAAAACCCAGAAAGCCAATAACAACAACAAAAAAAAAGAAAGAAAGAAAAAAGAAAAACTGCATATAATAAAAGTTAAAAACCAGGTGGGTGTGGTGGCGCACACCTGTAATCCCAGCGGCTTGGGAGGTGGAGCCAGGAGAATCGCAAGTTTGAGACCAGAGGAAGTCTGCGTAATTTAGCAAGACCCTGTCTCAAAAAGTAAAGGAAAAAAAAAAAAAGGCCTGGGGGTGCAGATCAGTGGTCCAGCACTTGCATAGCATGCAAGAGCGAGGCCCAGGGTTCAACCCCTAGTATGAAAAAAAAAAAAAAAAAAAGTTAAAAACCTGAGCCAGGCATGGTGGCAGATGCCTGTAATCCCAGAATGTGGGAGACAGAAGCAGACAGATGGTAAATTCAAGGCCAGCCCAGGCTACATAGAGAAACCCTGTCTCAGATAAACAAGCAAAAAACAAACAACAAAACAAAACAAAACGGTTTAGGTTTCAAAGAACACAATCAATGAAATGTAAAGGGCATGATGGCACATGCCTGTGCTGGGTAGACTGAGGTGAGATGATTGTTTGAGCTCAAGGGTTCTAGGTAAACCTAGTCACCATGACAAGAATATTCTCTCAGAAACAAAACCAAAGCTGGGGATCATGAAACACACCTGTAATCTCAGCAACCTGGGAGGCAGAAGCAGGAGGACTGCACATTCTAGGCTAGAAAAAGTCTATGCATTTTATTGAGATCCTATCTCAGAACAGAGGGAACTGGGGGTGCAGCAGCTCAGTGGTAGAGCACTTGCCTAGCAGGTGTAAGGCCCTGGGTTCAAGCCCAAGTAATACAAAAGAAAAAAAAGTTAAAACATCACACAGAATGGGAGAAAATCTGTAAATCATCAATCTAAGAAGGAATTTATAACTTAATAAAAAGTTAGCTTAATTAAAAAGTGAATAGACCGGGGCTGGGAGTATACCTGAGTGGTATAGTGTATGCATAGCATTTGTAAGGCCCTGGGTTCCATTCCTAGCACAGGAAAAAAAAAAAAAAAAAAAAAGACGAGAGAACAGAAAAGGAGGAAATAAGGAAGAAGGAAGGACAGAAGGAAGGAAGGAAGACACCTCACACAGAAGTGGGGATTTGGCTCAGTGGCAGAATGCTTGCCCAGTAAGCACAAGGCGCTGGGTTCAATTTTCAGCATCACAAAAAACAAAACGAAAAAGCCCCAAATGAAGCAAACAAATAAAAACCTCAAAACAAAACAAACAAACAAACAAACCCACAAACAGCTCTCTAAAGAAGACATTGACAGTGCCATGCACAGCACGTCCCAGCAGCTCAGGTGGCGGAGGCAGGAGGATCGCAAGTTCAAGACCAGAGGCAGTCTGTGTAATTTAGCGAGACCCTGTCTCAAAGAAAGTAAAAAAATGGGCTGAGGGTGCAGTTCAGTGGTCTGGCACTTGCAGAGCATGCAAGTGTGAGGCCCTGGGTTCAACCCACAGTAGTCAAAAAAAAAAAAAAAAAAAAAAGACATTGACACAGCAAACAGCCACATGAAAAGATGCTAAATATCATTAGCAATACAGATATAACTTTGCCAATCCACTAGGGGGCTTAAATTTTTAAGATGGACAATAACAAGTGTACACCAGGATGTAGAGAAACTGGATCTCTCATATGTTACTAAATTCAAAATGAAGCAGCTGCTTTGGAAGTTTGGCAGTTCCTCTAAAAGTTAAACATAGAATTAACATATGACCCAAGTAATTCCACTCACAGCTATGTACCCAAAAGCAACGAAAACATATATTCACACAAAAACTTGTACATGAATGACCACAGTCAATGGGTCACATGCTATATAATATGGATCAACCTTGGAAACATTATGCCAGTTACAGAGTACCCATTTTGCAATAATGAAATTGTTCTAATATTGATTGTGATGATGGATACACAATTGTGAATATACTAAAAGCTACTGGATTGTATACTTTATTTTATTTTTTGCAGTGCTTGGGATTGAACCCAAGGGCTCATAACATGCTCGACAAGCATACTATCAACTGAACTAAACCTCCAGCCTCTTAACTTATACACTTGTGTGGATGAACTGTATCAAATAGGAATAATATCCCAATAAACCCGGGGTTTGTTTGCTTAAATAATAAATATCTTTCAGTTCTGGAGGCTGGGGAAAATAGATATTTTTAAAGCCAGGCATGGTGGCACACTTCTGGCATTCCGAGAGGTGAAGCTCAATGGTAGAGTGCATGCAAAAAGTATGTAAGAAGTGTGGGGCTCAGCCCCTAGTCCTGGAAATAAAAAATGCCAGGCATGGTGGCACACACCTGTAATCCCAGTGACTTAGGAGGTAGAGGCAAGAGGATCATGAGTTAGAGGCCAGAGGCAGCCTGTGAAACTTAGTGAAACCTCACGTTAAGACAAAAAATGAAAAAGGGGCTAAACAGCCCAGTAGTGGAATATGGAGGCCCTGAGTTCAGCCTCCCAGTACTGGGGGGAGAAGAAAGTATATAAAAGCAAAACTACACTATGATGATAAAAATCAAATCTGCAGTAGGTGGAGCAAGCAGTAATTGATTAGGAAGAAGAACAGAGGACCTTTGCTGGGATGATACAAAGGACTAGTGTCTATTGGGCTGAGGATATAGCTCAGTGGTAGAGTGGTTACCTAGCATATTCAAGGCCCTGGGTTGGATTTCCAGCATCGAATTGGGGGGGGGAGGAAGAGTTCTGTTTTCCTGGGTATGGTGTTACACACTTGTTAATATCAGCACTCAGGAGGCAGAAACAAGAAGATAGCAAATTCAAGGTCAGCCTGGGCTACACAGTGAGATCCTGTCTTAAAATAAAAGGGGGTGAGAAGAAAAAAGAAATGACAAGAGTATTCTATATGCTCATCAAAATTGGTTGAATAATGTATTTACATTATGAGTTTTTTACTGTGTATAAAATATACTTCAAAAAATGATACTGCCTGCACATCAAGGTGAATATAGCTATTACTAGGGGTGGGATTTAGCTAAGTTGGGAGAGCGCTACTCTGCACTCTCTGAACCCTATAGTTCTATCCCCTATGGGAGAAGGACCTGGCAGCCCACTCTTGAAACAATCCTGAAACAATCAACCATAAAAAACCCTATGAATAGCAGAGAAGCACTGACAGTGCCAGGATTGGCACAGTGTTGGGGGAGTGTCATGTTGTAGAGATGGCTGCTATGATTAGGACCTAACTCAACAGTACCTAAAAACCGTATTATAGATTTCAACATCACTAAGAGTAAGGTTCAAATGATCTCACCACAAAAAGATTAAGTATTTCAGGTGAGAAATATAATAATTTGTCAATTTATAAAAATAATTTTTTTGAACCCAGGACCTAGCGCACAATAGGCAGGCTCCATCACTGAGCTGCATCTGCACTCTTTTTTATTTCAAGTCAGGGTGTCACCAAATTATGTATGCTGCTTCTAGCTTCGAACCTGTGATCCTCCCACCTTAGGCTCCCCAGTCCTTGAGATTACAGGCATGGGCCAGGGCACAGAGGCTCAAAAAATTTTTTTAAATAACGACTCCATTAAAAAGAATGAGTTGATACATCTGCATGTATACTACACATACAGACAGTTACCAGAAAAGGTACATTTCTGAGTACATACACTATATCTGGAAGAAAACCCACCACATTATCAAGAGTATATACCTCTCAGTTATGAGATTAAGGAGATTTAAAAAACAGAGACAATGCATATGTAGGGGAAGCTGACTTTTTCTTCTTGCATTGTGTTAATTTCTTTCAACAGTGTTTTTTCACTAGGCATGGCGGTGGCAGTGTATGCCTGCAATCCTAGCACTGGAGAGGGTGAGGCAAGAGGGTCGACATGAGTTCGAGGCCAGCCTGGTCTCCAGAGGGAGTTCCAGGACAGCTGGGGCTACAAAGCAAGATCCTGTCTCAGAAATTAAAAGCAAGCAAGTGTTCTGTTTTTTGGTGGTGGTGTTTTGTCTCTTTTGTTATATTTTATTTTGTTTTGAGACAGGGTCCCCCTAGAACTCTTCAATCTTCCGGTCTTCACCTAAGTACTATCATTACATGGGTGTGCCCCCATACCAGACAAGCGTGTTGTTCTGGCTGGGTATGGTGGTACACACCTGTATAAAGCACTCTGGGTGTTGAGGCAGGAGGATGGAGAGATCCAGGGCAGACAAGGCTACATATGGAGACCCTGTCTCAAAAAACCAAAACAAACAAATGAACGAAAGATTTGCAGAGACATTTTCCCAAAGATATACAAACAGCCAAGAAACACATGAAAAAATGCTCCAGGGTTACTAGACATTAAAGAAGTACAACTTAAAACCACAATGAGATGCCACTTCACAGGCATTAGGATGGCTGGCTATTTGATATACACATATATAACAGCCAGATATGGTGGCACAAGCCTGTAAATCCCAGCACTAGGAAGGATGAGGCAGGCGGATCATGAATTCAAAGGGATGTGGGCTACACAGTCCGTTCCCCATCAAAGTTTTATTTGTTTGTTTGTTTATTTATTTATTTGTTTGTTTATTTATTTCCAGACAGGTTCTCATTCCATACCCAGGCCATCCTGGAACTCACTATGTTGTCCAGGTTGCCCTCGAAATCACATTAAATCCACCGGCCTCAGCGTCTTGAGTTCTAGGATTATAGGTGTGCACCATCATGCCCAGCACAAAGTATTGTTCTTGCAATTTAAAGCTATTGCAATTTAATTTAGCTTCTTTCTTTCTTTTCTTCAGTACTGGGATTGAATCCATGGCCTTGCACGAATACTCCACCACTAAGCTGCACCCCAAGAACTTTTTTTTTTTTTTTGGTGGTACTAGGGGGCTGAACCCAGGGCCTCACGCATACTTTATAAGTACTCTACCACTGAGTGGTAACCTAGCACCTTTTTTATTTTTGATCTTGAGACGAAGTACTTCTAAATTATACAGGCTGCCTCTGGTCTTGACCTTGCAATCCTCCTGCCTCTGCATCCTGAATCACTGGGGTTACAGATGCATGCCACAGCACCCAGCTATTTATTGTTTAGGGGGACAAAATATTCCTATGTAACCCATGCCGGGCTTCAACCCATAATCCTTTTGCCTTAGCCTCCATAGTGATGGGATTATAAATGTCATCCCACACATCCAGCTTGAGTTTCCTTTTAAATTATACTACTTAACTTATATTTTCCTCTGAAACGAAATTAATTTTGGCTATACTTTAATGTGGGCTGGGATTTAGCTCAGTTGGTAGAGCGCTGCACTGCAGTCTCTGAGGTCCCGAGTTCAATTCCCAGCACCACAAAAATGGGAGAAGGGCCTGGCAATCCACTCCCAAGGCAATCCCGAAACAGTCTGCCATTGAAAACCCTATGAGGGTCGCTATGAGTCGGATACCGACTCGACAGCACCTAACAACAACATACTTTAATGCATTGCTCTTGAATCATTATATAGGATTATAGTATAGTTTTGCTCTTAACAAAATTACAAATTTCTCTGAGAAGTAATAAGATGTTTGGGGGGACTTGTTTTCTGTATGAAGAACATTTTATGCTACTTGTTTCATATCAGCTCCATAAATAAGTCTTTCCTTTCTTAAGAGCTAGTAGGTCACAGAATGGAGGAGTAGATAGTCACTGACTGATTAGTTATCTTCTACTTTATTTTGCCTACATTGAGTTTCTCTGAATTAGGCTTCTTTCTTGTGTTCTAAGTTCCTATTAAGATAAGGTTTTGAGGAAGATAAGAGCAGGAAAAGGCAAGATAAAGAAGGAATGAAGCCTAATTCACATTCCATTGAAATTCTATGGCTAGTTAGCCTCATTTCCCAGTACCCTTTTTCTTTTTTCAATATCCTAGTTATGAAGCCTACATTTTATCATACAGTAACCTGAATCCAAATTTCTCAAATAATTATTTGACTACACTGGGAAATAAGACATTAAATATGGCCACAAATACTTTCCAATATTACCTAAATGTTTTATTTACCATATCTACTCTTTAAAACTGAAAATAAGCCAGGTGTGGTGGTGCTTGCCTTTAATCTCAGTGACTTGAGAGGTGGAGGCAGGAGGATTCCAAGTTGAGTTCTAGGCCAGAGGCAGCCTGCATAACTTAGTGAGACCCTACCTCAAAAAACCAAGTAAATAATGGGCTAAGGGTGCGGTTCAGTGGTTGAGCGCTTACCAAAAAAATTATTTATGAGGCCCTGGGTTCAACTCTCTAGTACTGGGGCAGGGGGTGGGGGGAACCCTGAAGATATTTAACATTTCTATGCCTGAAAGTCCCTTAAACATAACACAGAAAATAGAACACTTCCAGTAAAATGCAGTTCACCAGGGGGTGCGATGGCTCATGCCTGCAATCCCACCTACTTGGAAGGTTGATGCAGGAGGATCACAAGTCCAAGGCAGAGGCAGCCTGTGTAATTTAGGGAGACGCTGTCTGAAGATTTTTAAAAAATCAAAAAAGAGGGCTGGGGGTATAGCTCAGTGCTTTCCCTGGGTTCAGCCCCAATGTACCACCAAAAAGAAAAAAAATAAGAATAAAAATAAAAATCCCTTGATGGTTGCTTAAAACCAATGAGAATAATAGAAAATTTATATTGCTTTTAGATTGGTTGGTTGTTTTTTTCTTTTTCTTTCTTTTTCTTTTTTTGGCGGTACTGGGGCTTGAACCCAGGGCCTTGAGCTTGCATACTCTGCAAGTGCTGGACCACTGAGCTGCACCCCCAGCCCATTTTCTTACTTTTTTTGAGACAGGGTCTTGCAAAGTTACGAAGACTGACTCTGGTCTCGAACTTGAGATCCTCCTGCCTCCACCTCCCGAGCTGCTAGGATTACAGGCATGCCCCACCATGCCGGGCCTGGTTTTTGTTTTTATGGTCCTGCAGATCAAACCCAGGGCTTTGTGCATGCTAGGCAAGTGCTTTATCACTGAACTACAGCCTCAAAATTAATACAGTCTTAAGTAACTCTTCAAAAGATTATGTAATTACAAAATGAAACAGAGTACTTAGTACTGGAGAAACTTAGCACATACCAGCAGGGCTTGTTGGTGCACACCAATAATCCTTTGGGAGGCTGAGGCAGGAGGACTGATGTGAGTGTGAGGCTATCCTAGGCTACATAGCAAGTTCTAGAGTAGCCTGGCTTACACAGGAAGATGAAGTCTCAAAAAATAGGGAGGGGGGACCCAAGAGACCCTAACAAACAAACAAACAACCCTACAAGATTTAACAAATATTACCTTAACTAAGTGACAGATGTTAAGACCATCATAATAATAATGGGACAAATTGACATCATGCACCAGATATGACACCCTGAGAAGAACACAAATTCACTTCTGTCAAAGCTTGTATTATGATGTTATCATCTGTCATGATGCATTGTATCTTAGAAACGTGGCCCAGGTAACTAAGCATTCTGATGGTCCTAATGAAGTCATCAAATATCAGAAGCTTTAAATACACTCAGGATGGTGCAATTAAATTTCTGATGAAATGTTCTAATCTATAGTATAGCTATTTTACACTGTCCGTTAAGTGAGGGCAAAAACTAAATTTCATGGGTGGAGTGAAAAAAATAACATTTTGAAACAGCTTTTAGCCACCCCGACCCACCCCCATCCCACGAATCCCTCACTCTTGTCAGACACAGCAACAAGATGAAGTGTCTGAGCAGCTAGAGCACAAAAGGAAAGATTTCCCCTGGTCTGGGAATAGGAAGCTCTACTTTGACATCCACACGTTAGCGTGCTCACCAGAAGAAAAGTGCTATACAACTCAACAAACAGAAATCATTGTGCCTGCACTGGTCAAGATCATGGAGGCCACCATGAATATCATTTACAAAGCTATGGTTGCCAAGGTGCAACAGGAAGGAGGTCAGTCTTCAGCAAATCATGTCTAAAACTGCTAATGTGAAAAAGGATATGATCATTTTGGAGAAAGGTTTTTTAGCACTCAGAACAGGAAATGAGAAAATAAAACTACATTAGTTGCAACAGCAAGTAAAAATTGGACACAGTGGTGAAAGTCTGAATAGATACCAGTTTAGACTTCAATCTAGAAAAGAGAAGAGTAAAAGAATTGCATTTATTAAACAAAAAGAAGCTGGTGGAATTGAGGACAGAAATAGGGGAACTGCATACCAGGCAAGATCAGGACCCAGCCCAGACAGACAGGAAGATAGGAATTGAGGTTGCGGGCCTCAAAACCATGCTCAAGGCACACAAACTTAATACTGTCAAATATTTGCCAGGGTCTGTATTTATGTGCCTAACAATGTTGTCGTCGTTGTTAGGTGCCCTCGAGTCTGTGTCTGACTCATAGCAAAGCTATGTACAACAGACAAAACAGTATTGTCAGTGCTCCTCTGCTACTCATAGGGTTTTCAATGGCTGATTGTTTTTTGGGAGTAGGTTACTGGGCCCTTCTCCCAAGCCTATAGCACCTGGTGTTCCCAGGTAGTCTCCCATCCAAGTACTAAGAAGGTCAGACCCTGCTTAGCTTCCAAGATTTGAGGGGATTGGACGCCACAGTGGTATGGTCGAAGGTATGCCTAACAATAGCTTTTGCATTTTATCACCTATGGATATAATAAAGTGATTATTTATTTATTTATTTTTGTGGTACTGGGGGTTGAACCCAAGGCCACTGTGCCCAGCATAAAGTGACTATTTAAAGAGAGAGGGGACTGGGCACGGTGGCGCACATCTATAATCCCAGCGGCTCAGGAGGCGGAGGCAGGAGGATTGCAAGCTGGAGACCAGAGGTAGTCTGCATAATTTAGGGACACCCTGTCTCAAAAAGTGAAAAAATGGGCTGGGGGTGCAGCTCGGTAGTACAGCACTTGCAAAGCATGCAAGCGTGAGGCCCTGGGTTCAACCCCCAGTACCACCAAAAAAAAAAAGAGAGAGAGAGAGAGAGGGGGGGGGGTTAAGGATGTACCTCATTGGTAGAGCTCTTGCCTAGCATGTGCAAAGCGCTGGGCTCAATGCACAGCATCACAAAAAATAAATATTTTTTTAAAAAATCTGAAGAGTATTTGGTGATTAAAAAATGATGAAATTATTACTTTCTCTTTTTTTTTCTTTGCACATGCTAGTCCTTTTCATAAAGTTCACCAAAAACCATACTCAATCCCATAATGTGTTTTGTTTTGGTTTTTGGTTAATACTGTTCTGTGGCTCTATAAACACCACTACTCCATTTTTTTTTCATTCATCTTTTCTTTGTGTGTTTGTTTGTGGTACTCAGGGATTGAACCCAGGGCCTCATACATACTTTGCAACTGCTCGACCACTAAGCTGCACACCTGCAGCCCATTTTTTAGTTTTTCTGTTGAGTGAGGGTCTCGCTAAATTACACAAGCTGCCTCTGGCCTGGAACTTGTGATCCTCCTGCCTCTGCCTCCTGAATCGATGGGATTACAAGCATGTGCCACCATGATTCCTGTTTTCTTCCTTCCTTCCTTCCTTCCTTCCTTCCTTTCTTTTTTTTTTCTTTCTTTCGTGACTCAATAATTAGGGCATCCCTTTATCTTCCATTCCCTACTATTACCTGGTATGAATGCAGATCACTCTAATTGGAGTTTCCCCAATTACCTTTATTTTTACCAATCTGCTAATCTCCAATTTGGAATTTAGGATACTGAAAACTTTGGACATTCTCCACCAAGGACAGCTAAATATGGTTGGACAACCTATTTGAAACCGGAAGTTTGCTCTCATTTTACCCAGATCATTTAACCTTCAACTTGAAAGATTTGTTTTGTTTTGTTTTGTCTCATTTTTCTTGAGACAAGGTCTCACTGTGTATACCAAGCTGGCTTCCAACTAGCAACAATCCTCCTACCTCAGCCTCCCTAATGCTGGGAATATAGGTGTGTGCCTCCATGCCTGGCAAAAAAAAAAAAAAAAAAAAAAAAAGAACAAAAGGGGCTGGGAGTGTAAATGAGGAGTAGAGCACTTCCCTAGCATGTTCAAGGCACTGTTTCAATCTCCAGCAACAGGGTAAAGAAAAGAAAGAGAGAAAGAGAAAAAGAGAAAGAGAGAAAGGAAGAAAGAAACTGGGTGCAATGGCGCACGCCTGTTATCCTAGTGGCTTGGGAGGCAGAGGCAGGAGGATTGCAAGTTTGAGACCAGACGCAGTCTGCATAACTTAGCGAGACCCTGTCTCAAAAAGTAAAAAAATGATCTGAGGGTGCAGCTCAGTGGTCCAGCACTGTTTTTTACAGAAAAATAAAAGGAAAGAAAGACAAGTAGTCTTCAAGAAAAGACAGAAAACACACCCATGCCCACTCACTTTGTTATGTGTGAAGCTGTTCTACATTTTACATGGGTTTTGTTGTTTGTTTGTTTGAGACAGTGTCTCACGATGTAATCCCGACTAGTCTGGAACTCTAGACAACAAGGTAGCCCAGGCTGGCCTTGAGTTGGCAGCAAGCCTCCTACCTCTGTCTCCCACATGCTGGGATTATAGGTGTGTGCCACCATGCCTGGGCCATTGTACATGTTTTAAATAACTCCTTCAGCTCGACAACAATCTTGTGATCTCAAGTGGGCATATGTGTATACCATATTTAAGATTAAATGCACACATGTGTTTATCTATTTATTTTCAATTACTAATTTAGTTACTTAAAATAACTTCTCTTTTTTTTTTTTCTTTTTGTACTGGGGGTTGAACCCATGGCCTTGAGCTTGCATGCTTTGCAAGTGTTGGACCACTGAGCTGCAGCCCCCAGCCCATTTTTTTTACTTTTTGAGATAGGGTCTTGATAAGTTATGCAGACTGCCTCTGGTCTCGAACTTGCGATCCTCCTGCTTCTGCTTCCTGAGCTGCTGGGATTACAGGTGTGCACCACCGTGCCCGGGGAAATAACTAACTTCTTAAAATAAGGTTATAATTCAAAATCTACTTTTCTAGAATTGTGAAAAGAACCTGTGTTTTAATCAAATTCATGCAACAGAACTGAATATTATTTTATTTTGCAGTAGCGGGAGTTGAACACAGGGCCTCACACATGCTTTTGTAAGTGCTCTACCACTGACCTGTACTCCCAGTCCACTTTTCACTTTGTATTTTGAGTCAAAGTCTTGCTTAATTATCCAGGCTGCCTCTGGCCTCAAACTTCTGATCCTCCTGTCTCCACCTACCAAGTCACTGGGATTACAGGTGTGAGCCATGGTGCCTGGCAGTACTAAATTTTAAATATAGATGATAAAACTGTGCCATCTCTTCCTTTGAAAATGTTTCATGTGCAGAAAAATACTACTATTAAAAACTAAAGCATCAAGGTTAGGGAAGTAGCTCAGTGGTAGAAAGATTTCTTAGCATGCACAAGGCCCTGGGTTTAATCCTCAGCATCCCATCAAAAGAAAGAAAGAGCCCTAAAGCATCAGAAGAGGTTTTGCTTTTGTTTGTTATGTTGTGCTGGATATTGAACTGAGTGCATATGGACTCACACACATACAGAAAGCCACTGCTATCTTCATTCTTTTGCCTAGGTCATTGTGGTAGGTAAATTTTGCTGTGTAATCTTTCAAAACACGTTTTAAAAAGGCATTTGTTAGACCTTAAATGACATTCCACTATTTAAATAGTTATAATTTGAAAATGAATTAAGGTCAATACCAGTAAAGTTTTAACAAAATTTAATGAACAGATATTTGGCATTATTTTGTTTTATTTATTTATTTATTTATTTATTTATTTATTTATTTATTATTTTCAGTACTGGAGAGGTTGAACCCAGAGCCAGGAACATGCTAAGGCAAGTGCTCAACCACTGAGCTGTACCCTTAACCCTTAAAAAAAATTTTTTTTTAATCTTGAGAGATCTGACTAAACTGCACCAGCTGCCTCTGGCCTTATATTTGTGATCCTACTGCCTCAGTCTCTTGAATTGCTAGGATTATAGGCATGCATCATGACATTCAGCTATTTGGCTATTTCTATTTAACTTTTGAGAAGACATTCTAGTTAGTCTATAGAGAATTATAAAGTAAGGAAAGTAGATCTCTGAAATTATAACTCTAGCACTATCAAAACAAATATGGTGTAAGTATTTAAAATACAAGGCATATGTTCTTTTGTGGACTAAAAAGAATTTGACAGAATTTTTTTTTGAGCCTGAAATTTTCCTCCAGCCCATCCAACCCCACTTGGCTTTTATTCACTCTGATTCTCTAGGATCATTCCTAGAGATCACAGAATGAACATGATTCTTGAGGCACTGGAAATGTACATGCTTCAGTGATAAATGAATGACTACATGTAAGCTAGTTTAGTAAGAACCCAGCCCTGAATTCTGTCTGATCATGTCTAGGCAAAATGCTATATTACAGTTTCTGAGTGTGCAAACCAGAAGCCCCATGTGTGCCTTTGATCTGTGAATAAACACTGCTGCATGAACACACAGCTTTAACAGTTTTTGCCAGTTTATGACATAATGAGCAAAATAAAGAGCATGTGTTGAGTCACAAAACTTAATTATTAAATTTATGTGACCCTTGTGTCCTAAAATTATATGTGTGTATGCATATATACTACATAAAATTTGTCTTTATTTTCCCTTCCTTCCTTCCTTGCTATCTTTCCTCCCTCCATCCATCCCTCCCTGTCTCTTCTTTGCTTCCTTGCTTCCTTCCTTCCCTCCTTCCTTTCTTTCTTCTTTTCTTCCTTTCTTTTCTTTCTTGACAGAGTCTGGCTATGAAGCCCAGGCTTGCTTCAAGCTCTCAATCTTCCTGCCTCCAACTCCAGAGAGCTAGGATTCAGGCATGTGACCCACACCCAGCCAAGACAGTATTCCTTCTGTATATTCTCACCACCCACTCTAAGTTTTCCCCCACTGGTCCATTACAACCAGAAGACTGGGATTAGTTGCTCTGGACTATGAAAAACTCTTACCAAAATGGCAAGTTTTTCCCCAAAACAATGGTTAAAATGATCTACCAAGTGATCTACCAGTTAAACTTGCAACAGGTTGCTCCAAGTGGTGGAATGTTGTGTAACTGCCAGAGTCAAGCAGAGCAACAGAAACAAAAAAAGAAACAAAAAAATCCCAATCATTTTACCAATGACTTATTTTACTAACTGAAACAAAGTTATAGATAAGTGTGCAGAAAAGATCTTTACCAAGTCTGTTATCTTCCATTTCTTGTAGCTTAATGGATTTTATAAGTAAACAAAGTATCTAAATTCCACCTAATTTAGTCCTTTTAAATCAATACTGATACATAAAATAACAATTTATGAATAGAAGGAATGGTCTGGAAGATAGCAAGTTTGTTTCCTTAAATGAGGCTTTACTCCATCTCACTTTTTGTTTCCTTCAAAGCATTGACCACAATTTGTAATTTATTCATTTGTCTTTAATTTTTTTTTGTTTGTTTGCCTTTCCTCAGCAGGATTTAATCTCCTGGACGACAGGAAACACATTGGTCTTATATATACCCCATTGCAGCCCTAGCATTAAATATATGCTCAAAAACCATTTATGGAATGTTAATAATGTTATTCAGAAAAAAAACCTTATGGAGCATTTAATAGGGGTTAAGTAATGGTCCTAGATATTTTAAATTTCATTATGTCATGCCTATCAAGACCGTTATGAATGTGATTCATTTGTGACTTGATTATTTCTAAAATGTTACAAAATGACAGGTAAATAGAAGCTATATGCAAGGGTCCTGTCCTCTGCTAGTGAGACACAAGCCCTGTGCCTCTCACTATTCTTCTCCATTTATTCTTCCCCTATATCAGCATCATCAAGGAAGGCAGGAAACAGTCAAGAGCAGAGTTGCTGCAAGATCACTATGTGTTCATTTCTTCTTTTCTAAACCAGCCTCTCCAGACAGCTTCCTAGTTTAATATCCACTCACATTTCTTTATATTTGTTCACCCATTTCTTTCAAACACTGTACTTCTTTTATGTTATTCTATAACCAAATAGCTAGAAAATTTCCCTAGCCAGCCAAGGAAGAGTACAGAATGTATACATGTGCCCCCTCCCAAGGATGCTCATACTTTTTATTTTGAAATGATTTTACATTTACAGATGACTTTCAAAAATAGTATAGAGTCCTTATATACCCTTCATCTAGCCTTGTCTAATGTTATCCTTGTAATCACCATTCTGATACTCTCTTTGACCCTACCAAACTGTCCCTTTAGTCACTAGTGATGCTGCATATTCTCTTTTTGTTGGATTGTTTGTTTTGGTTTGACTATGTGCTCTTTTTTTATTTTAGTTTTTAACTAACTAACCAATTAATTAATTAATGTATTTTTGAGATATGGTCTTGCCATGCTGCCCTGACTTGCCCCAAATTTGCAATCCTACCTCCATCTCGCAAGTGCTGGGATTACAGGTTTACAGCACAGTACCCAGCTCTGCATATGTTCTGTTTGCTGGTATAAATCCACATCTCACCTTCTACACTCTCTTACATGCCGGCAGAGGCTGACCAGCATGTATTTCATCAGAAGACTCTTCTTTCTAGCTTCCCATTGGGATTGACCAATGAAAGCAGCAGGATACTGAAGAGCAGGGTATTTATTACTCCTCCATGACTCTGCAGAAGTAAACTTGTACTGCCAGGCACAGTGGCACATGCCTGTAATCCCAGCGGCTCAGGAGGCAGAGGTGGGAGGATCGCAAGCTTGAGACCAGAGGCAATCTGCGTAATTTAGCGATACCCTGTCTCAAAAAGTAAAAAAAATGGGCTGGGGTGCAGCTCAGTGGTCCAGCACTTGCAGAGCATGCAAGCGCGAGGCTCTGGATTCAACCCCCAGTACCACACACATGCAGAGAAAAAAAAAAAAAAGAAGCAAATTTGTACCAAAGGCTCTGTATTCTCTGTTCAACTACAACTATTCCTTCTGATTCCCTATTCCTATCCCCTTATCCCTTCAGGCATAGCTGTGTTAATAGCTATCTAGCTTCTCTGGCCATGGGATCCTTTGCCATCCAAAATTATTTCCTTGCTGGGTATGGTGGTACACGTCTGTAATCCCAGCTATTTGGGAGGCAGAGGGAAGAGGATCACAGATTTGAGACCAGAGGCACCCTGTGTAATTTAGCAAGAACCTGTCTCAAGATAAAAAATAAAAAGGGGGCTAGGATGCAACTCAGTCATATCACATTTGCAAAAGTATGTGCAAAACTCTGGGTTTAGCTCCCCAGGGCTGCCCACTCCCCATTTTTCCCCCTTAACCCTGCCCATACCTTTAAAAATAATCCCTTCTTAAACTCGGCATGGGGGTATTCATCTGTAATCCCAGCACTTGAGAGGGTGAAGCAGAAGGATCATGAGTTTGAGGCCAGCCTGTGCTACATGATGAGTGTAAGGCCAGCCTGGGCTATAAAGCAAGGAAAAAATATCTCTATGAAATTCTACTCAAAACCCAAATTGATTGTGAAATCTGATTTTTTTTTTGTGGGGATGATGATTGACAATCTAAGCAAATTAATTACCACCTTAAAGTTAACTATATCACCAGGCCTTGTGGCACACACCTGTATACCCAGTAACTTGTAGGCTGAGGCAGAAAGATCTCTTTCAAAGCGAGAGGCAGCCTGAGCAATTTGGTAAGACCTTGTCTCAAAATAAAAAATAAAAAAAGGGCTGGGAGTGTAGCTAAATGGTGGAGTATTTGTCTAGCATGTGTGGGGCCCTGGGTACAATCCTCCAGGAGTGGAAAAAAAAAAACTTTTTCTATGGAAATCTACCCTCTTTTTCAACCCCCAAGCCATATACAAAAAGTAGAGAATATTCACATCAATGTGTTTCTTCTCAGAAGAATTCCAAACCATATCATTTATAATCCTAAATCCTCGAAAAATAGACTGAAACTAGTCCAGACCTCTACCTTAGTTAAATCAAGGAAATTTCTATTTCTAATGATAGTATAGCTAACAAGTTGCCATCTACATATGAAAACAACTAATGATTACTAATAGAGCTTGAGTGGGAAGCTACTGCTGAGCTACTCCCTACCCACCCTTGTCCCCCATCATTTGCTACCACTTCTGGCCATTACAGTGCTTTGACAGAAATGGTCACTTCAGCTGAAAAAGACTCTCCAGAAAGGAATTTGAGATCAGAACTTAACAGTGTCAAGATTTGAAGTACAATGGAATGAATATAGGTATATATGTAGACAATAGGCTATTTTGGGGGGATTGGCATTGATGGAGATTGAACTGGAGACCCTGCTCTTGTTAAGTAGGCTCTAGCACTCAGCTACATCCCCAGCACACAATGGTTTGGTTTTAAAGGAGAAATGTGAAACAAAGTAATTTCAGCCCTGCAACTGGATTCAATAGTTACCAGGTTCAGAGCAGGATGGAAAAAGCCTTAAATTCTACACCAGTTTCCTCCATCAGGTTCTTCATCTAACTACTTCCTAATAGATGATAAAAATGCATCATTGGTCACAATATCTGCAATATCTACCCTGTCAAAGAGCAAAGGATACAGGGTATTTGAAGATCTAAGGGGCCAAAGTCAAAGGAAGCAAACCAGATTCCTGGCCAATGCCAAATGTACATAGAGAATTATGAAAGGAGACCAAGTCATAACCTGTGGATTCCCATCACTGTACAGCTAGAACGTTTTAAGTCCTCACCCATAAAACTTTAAGCTGAAAGTTGTATTCCTCTCAAAGCACACTTAATACCTCCTTTAGGGTTATATCACTCTCTCCAGCTGAATTTTACACATAGTAAGTTAAAATGTGAAAGTCCCTCCCCTTCTACGGAGGTGAGGGAACAGTTGAGCCCATGCATGGTAGGCAAGTGTTCTACCACAGAACTACAAACCCAGCCCTCTTTTTTTTAATTTTTAATTTATTTTTGAGACAAGGTCTTGCTTAGCTGTGCAGGTTGCCCCTGGCTTCGAAGCAGATCTTCCTGCTTCAGCCTCCTAAGTAGTTGGGAATTACAGCTGTATGCCACATCAAGTAAAGTCAGAAGGTTTTCAGTATTTTTACTGTGTAGCAGAGAAACAAAGCTTTCTTTAGAAAAGGAAAAAATACCTAATAGGAATTTTAAAAAGATTTAATGTCAACCTCAAAAATATTAATTTTGGCCAGGCACGGTGGCAAATGCTTGTAATCTCAGCACTTGAGAGATGGAGGCAGCAGGATCATGAATTCCAGATCAGCCCGAGCTACATGTGAGGCCCTGTCTCAAAAACGAACAAAAAACAAAAAACAAACTAATGAAACCTAATCTTTCTCCTTTTAGAACGATTCCCTCCACTTGTACAACAATCACTAACTATAGAAGGAAAGTGAGCAACAATTCAGTTCTGCTTGCTAGGGGCAGGTGAAATTGGGCCACCTACAGGCACTTATTAAAAAAAAAAAAAAAAAAAAAAACAGCAGCGTCCACTGTCAAAATTCCCAAAAGCAACACATGGTATATTTGCTTCTGAAACTTGTTTCAGGTGCCAGGACACCCACAGACTAACAAAATAAATCGAGATTTAAACAGTGCTCCCAAAGCTCAATTCTATTTCCTAGCAAAGGTGGCAGCAGCTTTAGCTACTAGGTTTAGTTTCCATTAGGTTCTACATGTAAGCTCTCTCTTTCTCCTACACATCCTCAATTTTTTTTTTTTTTTTCAGTACTGGGGGTTGGACCCAGGGCCTCGCACTTGCATGCTTTGCAAGTGCTGGACCACTGAGCTACACCCCCAGCCCATTCTTTTACTTTTTGAGACAGGGTCTCGCTAAGTTACGCTGCCTCTGGTCTCGAACTTGCAATCCTCCTGCCTCTGCCTCCCGAGTCGCTGGGATTACAGGCGTGCGCCACCGCACCCGGTTTACATCCTCAAATTTAAGAGCTATTTACAACAGCAAGATTACACCTATTTCTCACTTGAAGAATTTAATCCCAGAAATGTATATGTGTGTTATAGAAAGTATAGAAAGGGAGTTGGGCATGGTAGTGCCTGCCTTTAATCCTAATGACTTAGGAGGCTGAGGCAGGAGGATTGCATTGGGCCAGAAGCAGCCTGTGTAATTTAGAACCTTTCTCAAAATATAAAGTAAAAAATGGGCTGGGGGTACAGCTCAGTGGTTGAACACTTACAAATAGCATGCATGAGGCACTAGGTTCAACTCCCCAGGACAGAAAAAAAAAAAAGTGTAGAAAGGGATATTAAGTAGAGGTTTAAATGATATACTTCTAGAGTTGGGGGAGACAAAGGGTGTAAAAAAAGCAGTAGATGCATTAATATGGAAAAGAAAAGCAGAAGATGGCCTAATTTTTCTTGAAAGTAACCACTATTTTGTTTGCCCAGGCTCATGAAAATATGTGCCAAGCAATTTCACTTATGTCATGTTGTTGCCTGTGAGGCAAATATCCAGTAAATACTTGTTGATTGTTGACCATGTACATGGCAATGCTGTGTACACACAGGAAACAGAAACTCAAGGTAGTAGTCAAATTAGAAAGCAATGCAAGGTTTGGTTCTCAGTGTCAACATTTTCAAGTTACACAACCAGGGAAACAAATGAGATAAAATTCTGCCACATTCATAGTCACAGTTCAACATGTTGTTCCTGTGTGAGAGCTAAAGCTTATTCACAAAAGAGAAGCTACAGTTAAGTTAAAATATTTTTAAATTGAACTTACACAACATAATTTTACAGACCACTTGTTTTGTTGCTTTATATTTCTTCTACAATTCAAAAGGTTGCTTACATTTATAATACCACTTGACATCTTCAAACCATAAGCACCTATTTGCTAGCCTTGAACTTTTAGTGATGCCATATGCTTTAAAATCAGTGCTTCTAAATACCATACAAACCTCATAACACAAATTGCTAGCTTATAACCAAAGTAGGTAACTGCTAAGTATTCATCAGGCAACCTATAGACAAGATATATATATATATATATATATATATATATATATATATATATATATATATCACTTATTCCCAAAGCTCTGTGAGTGCCCAAATTAAAGATGATATAAGGAGAATTTGGGATTAAGCAATCATAATTTGGCAGTAAGATCTCAATGACTTAGACATTTTAAGTTGAACTAAGATTTCTAAGGACTTTTTTATTGGGAAAATATCATGCATTTTAAAGTAGTATTTAATGGAAGACCTATTAAAATCACAATGGATCACTGCTGTCAACTTCAAATAATACCTCTCTCCTATAAAGCTCAAGTATACACACTGGTGCAACACCACAAATGCAGGTGTCACAAAGGGAGCTATGAAGAAAAATGAATTTTATTCATAACACTTTGCATATAAACTTTTCCTTCTGTAACACTTGTGTGGAGTTGAAAATAAAGGATGCTAATATGCACATTATGCAGCACATCAATAAAAGAGAAGAAAATAGTTGAGTGAAAATTAATTTATCTACTGACAGTCTGGGAGAATTCACATCCTCTATACTGCAAACTTACCCTCAAGTGACAGAAAAATACTATGTGAAATGGAAAAAATTAAATATTATTTAAGCAATAGCTGATTACCTTTAAAACTTTGGGCTTCTTTTCCCTCTGGGGCCTCTTGTTTTCTTTTATAACCTAAAAAAAATCAAATTGGAAAATGAGCCTCCATTTAAGAAAAAAATAATTATCTCCCACCCACCCTCCAATTTTTTTGGTTATTTCTCTGTAAAACTACTTATACCATTTAAAATCATCAACATGTTTGCTAGGCAGAACCTAAAGAGCTCATGTAAAATGTATACTTTAGAAGTCACTGGAAAAAAAAAAAACAAAAAAACAAATAACCCTTGCATAAAGATGAAGTAGGGAAATACCCTTTTCTCCCCTGAAAGTCTGTCTTAATTAGCCTCTGCATTCTTCACAGCGAAGCCCACGAGGTAGCCATCTTGCTTGCTTCTGCAGAGGAAGCCTCTACAGTGGAACAGTTCTGCAAACTGCTTTTGGTATTATTATCATGGTGTTTAAAGGCAGCCCTGGCCTGCCAGCACTGTAGACGTGCTGGGCATGCCTTTTGCAAAAACAGCCCCACAAAGAGTGCAGCCAATGGCAATGCAGGGCTTAGCAACTCCAAAGTGATCTTCTCAGCCTAGCCCTTCCTAGACAAAGGATCTCCTGTGCGGCTCTGCTCTCACCACAGGACACAGGCAGCCACAAGCTGCGACATGGAGTTCTCGACAGAGGATCTGGTCGCGCCGAATTCACAGGAGGCTTCAGCAAAAACAATGCACACAAATCCCCCAGGTCGACACCATGGGATCGATGGCGGAGTCTCCCTGATTAGTAACCTCTTGGCGGCTTCGAAGGCAGGTCTGCTCTGGGGAGGGCTGCGCTGCTCTGCCTCCAATATACAGGAGCCATAACTGAGCCTAGGGGGGCATTTGGGCTTACTGAAACTCTGGAAGGTATTGTGCATTTTTACTTTATAAGGCAAGGCTAAATATTGGCGATATTTAAGGCAGGGAGGTTATATGAGGACAGTGTAGGCTCAGCTGTTGGGCTGCTGTGTCTCATTCCTCGGAACCACACCTCTTTGCAGCAGGCGCTTTGCCCAGAAACATAGCAATTTGATTTCTGTCAATAAATGTCCAATGACAAAGGCGGATTAAAAAATAACAATAAGCCACTTAGAAAGGACAGGACGAGGACAGGAGAGGGGGTGGAGTTTTCAAAATACACTTGCAACTCTGAGTGGCTAGAGAGAAAGGATTTCTCTCTCTTGGCATGGACGTTTCTGATGACCTTCATTTGCCAAAGAAATCCCTGCCTTACCAGAAGGCAGACTCACACCTTTGGGACAAAAGGGCACCTTGGCTTCCTCTTTCACCCACGATCATCAACTGCTGCTGAGCATCTCTCTGCAGAGCTGCCTAGCAGGTTCCTATGTGGAGCGTATCTGTGCACCAGTCCAGTGGTCAGACAGGGCCAGCCACTTCCCCAGGAGCAGGACCCAAGCCAGGCGTGAAACAAGTCATGGTCTTCACACACACCTGGACTGACACTATGCCCAGTAGTAGGTAGGCACCGAGAGAGCTGGCATCATAGTTGACACCTGCTGGACAGTGGGAAAAGCAGGACCAGAAAACTCTTCCTCTGTAGCCCCCTGGTGTTGCAACAGCAGCAGCAAAAACTATGGCAGCAAAGGACCAGTACATGTGGTGAACTGGCTGGTCTCAAGGTTACTGCCAAAAAGCTGTGCTGAGGCCAGTCACAGTTCCATCACAGCCACCTTAACAGCTGCACAGATCTTGGGAAGACAGCCCCAGCTCCAGCCTCACAGGGCCAAATTTTCAGCAGTACATTTGGAGGATTGGCAGGATGGCTTGCCTGGCTGCTCAGCCAAAAATGGGTTTTCCACTTGCAGTTGGATTCAGAACAGATTCCCACAACCAGAAATTGGGAACAGAGTGAGGGCCGGAAGGCCTGCATTTCATCACCCTTGATTCCTAGCCTTTCAGTTTGCCACGAAAGCATGCTTTCCTTTTTGGTTGTGAAGTCCAACATGCCTTGTTTTCCCACTTTTGTTTTTTGTTGTTGCTGTTTTGTTCTGTTTTGTGCTGGGGATTGAACCCAGGGCCTCAAAGTGTGTTCAGCAGGTACTCTGCCACTGAGCTATATACTTCAAACCCCTGTTTTACCACTTTTAAACTACCTCTCTAACCCACCCACCCCCAGTGTTTTTAACAAATTCATGTAAGAAAAAGTCCTAATGGGTGTGGTGTTCTCAACTGTCCTTAAACACTTGTAGCAAAACTAGTGGATTCTGACCTGACCACAACCACCAGTGCAAACACATTGAGCTCACACTATCTCTAAGAACCTCTCTGTGAGGAATAAAGCAACCATGAAACAGGTAGAAAAACAGGATCAAATACAATAAGATTTGAAAGCAGGTTTTTAAGAAGTACTTTTCCTTTTGTGTCTGGTTTACTTCACTTAGCATAAGGTTTTCAGGGCTCCCCATGTGGTATGAGGTATTATAATTTTGTTCTTTTTTAAGGCTGAATAATACTCCTCTGTATGTATATGCATATACTACATTTATCTATTCTTCCATTGTTAGATATTTAGGATGCTCCTACCTTTTGGCTATTATGCTGCTAGGAATGTTGGTATGTAAGTATCTACTTGAGTCACTGCATTCAATCCTTTGGAGTATGTATATACCTAGTAGTTTAATCACTAGATCATGATAAATCTATGTTTAATTTTTTGAGGAATTGCCAAGGTGTTCTCCCCAGCAGCTGCACCATTTTACAGTCCCATCACCTGTGCAGTTGTGGCCCTATATTTCTTAGAGTGCCTTGTATTTCTATTACAAATTGTACCTTTTCCCTTGACTATATGAATATGCATGAAAGTATCAACTTTTTTTCCAGGTTAATTGTTCAATATTTAGTAAAGTGACCATGATATGTTAATTATATATTTTGAATCCATCTATTACCTGTGTGGTCTATATATTTGCCTCAGCAAGATAAGTTAGGTTCGGATATTCTAAATATCTATATTGGTGAGATTAGTTTCCAATGGACAGGCATTTTCATTGCATGAGATATTCATAAAGCCCTACAACATTGCACTCAGCAATCTAAGCAAATATGGAAGGTCTGTGCACACTGTTCTGTAAAATTAGTTAATAAATAAAGCCAAAGCTCATCCCAGCCAGATATAATGTTTAATGAAAGTAACCAGAGTTGATATTAATTCCAAATACCAAATTGATAGACACATGAAGATCTGTATTTGTTTGCACATGAGTAGATTGGTAACATCTATTGGCCATGGCCATCTGTTCCAATACCTATATACAGGGAACTGACAGTCTCCACTCAGGGCTTAGGTGACAGTGAGGTGGTTGGTTTTTTTTTTTTTTTTTGGGTGTGTGTGTGTGTGTGTGTGTGTGTGTGTGTGTGTGCGCGCGCGCGTGCGTGGTACAGGGGGTTGAGCCCAGACTCATGCTTGCATGCTTTGCAAGTGCTGGACCACTGAGCTGCACCCTCAGCCCATTTTTTTTTTTTTTTTACTTTTTTTTTGTGGAACTGGGGGTTGAACCCAGGGCCTCGCACCTGCATGTTCTGCAAGTGCTGGACCACTGAGCTGGGCCCCCAGCCCTCTTTTTTTTTTTTTTTTTTTACTTTCTGGGACAGGGTGTCGCTAAATTACCCAGACTGCCTCTAGTCTCGAACTTGTGATCCTCCGGTCTCTGCCTCCTGAGGCACTGGGATTACAGGTGTGCGCCACCTGGCTCAGAGAATTTTTTTCCTTTTTTTGAGACAAGGTCTCACTAAATTACACAGACTACCTCTGGTCTTGAATTTGTGATCCTCCTGACTCTGCCTCCCAAACCGCTGGGATTACATGTGTGCGCCATCACACCCAGCACAGTGAGTTTTGATAGAGAATATCACAAATTACAAGAAGAGAAATTGGAGGTCAGTCAAGACAACCATTCCTACTCTCATTATAGACTGAAGTGCATACAACTAAGCCCTACTAAAAGATCAGAAATTAAGACACTGTGTGCTTTAGTTAGTCCCTGTTTTTCAGAATTTCTTTTTCACATAAATTTACTTGTTTTTCCCACAAGAATTGTAACTATTTAAATTTGCATGTTTATAATTTCTATTTTTTGTTGTTGTTGTTGTTTGTTTGTCTCTATTTCTTGAGACAGAATCTCACTTTATTCCCCAGGCTGGTCTCAAACTCCTGAGTTTAAGTAATCTTCCTACCTCAGATATTTAGTTTTGTAATAATTCAGCTATGGAAGGTTTTTCATATATTACAAAAGAAGATCTAGTTTCTTTCTCTTAAAAATAATCACAAGGGAGGGAGGAGATGGAGGAGGAGTGTCATGAGATGGTAAGGTGTAAGTTAATGTGAGCAATGTATAATGAAATGCATGTATGGAAATGTCATAACGAGACCCATTAAGTTGTACATTAAAAATTAGTACTACTAAAAAAAAAACCTCACAAGTTACAAAACTAAAGAGAACATTATAAGCCAGATGTGGTGGCACATGCCTATATACCACTAACTCTGGAGGCAGAGGCAGGAATATCACAAGTTTGAGGCCAGAGGAAGCCTACGTAACTTAGTGAGATCTTGTCTCCAAAAAAAAAAAAAAGAAAGAAAAGAAAAGAAAAAAAAAAAAGAATGGGCCGGGGTATAGATCAGTGATAGAGCACTTGCAAATCATGTCTGAGGCCCTGAGTTCAATCCCCCAGAACTGCAGAGAGAGAGAGAGAGAGAATTTAGGCTAACTACTAACCACTACTTATCATACATAAACTGAAGCCCAAAGAGGTAAAATTACAGAGCAAATTAGAACTTAACTAGAGTGTAGCTCTACCTAACCATTCACACTGTTCTTGCTACAATTCATTTTAGACACCAAAACACATACATGTGTAAATCCCAAAGTGACCCTTCTTCAGCCGGTACTCTTGCAAAAAACTGTAATCCTAGCAATTTGGGAGATTGAGGTAAGAGGATCACGAGTTCATGGCCAGAGGAGCCTACACAACTTGGCAAGACCCTTTCACACACACACAAAAAGAGAGCCAGGTGTGGTGGCACATGCCTGTAATCCCAGCACTTAGGAGACAGAGGCAGAAGGATCAGTGCAAGTTTGAGGCCAACCTGGTCTACACAGCAAGTTCCAGGCTAGCCTGGGTTACATAGCGAGGCCCTGTCTCAAAAAATCAAACAAACAAAAACAAAACAAAACAAAAAATTAGAAATTTTAAAAAATGGTTAGGGGTGCAGCTCAGTGATAGAGCACTTGCCTATCATGCATGAGGCCTGGGTTCAACCCCTTAGTACTCCAAAGAAGTCAAAAGACATGCACTGCTGCTGTGATTACATATCTAACTTTATAAACATGTAATCTTAAACCAGGTCAGGTGGCTCGCACCTATAATCCCAGTGACTCAGGAGGCAGAGGCAGGAGGATCACAAGTTTGAGACCAGAAGAATTGCAGTGTAATTGTGTAATTTAGCGAGACCCTGTCTCAAAAAGTTAAAAAAAAAAAAAAAAAGGGCTGGGGTTGCAGCTCAGTGATAGAACACTTGCAAAGCAAGCAAGCAGGATGCCCTGGGTTCAGCCTTCAGGACCACAAAAAATAAATAAATAAATAAATAAAAAGACATATAATCTTATTTTTATAGGGGTACTATTGCTAATCATCATATGAAGTAGATTTTGGAGGGATGAAGCATAACTATACTTCATAGATCTCTTAAACACTTAACTATGTATATGATCAAAATGGCTTTTGATGGTTTTGGCTGGTTTGTTTGACACAGTGTCTCACTATGTAGCCCAGGCTTGCCTTGAATTCAATATCCTCCTGCCTCAGTCTCCAGCGTGCTGGGATTACAGGTGTGTGCCATCATGCCTCGCTGCTTTTGATGTTTTGAAAAGATCAATACATCCTTGAGGGGATCCAAATCCTATTATTAACTTGACTGCACCTGGCATCCAATTGGTGTGATTACACCATTGGAGAACTACGGCTGTCACTAATTTATAAAAACTATGTGCAAGGGGACAATGTAATGAGCAATTAAAACTCATTTAGTATAAAGCAATGGAGATATTCATAGCACTCAATATTTTGAGACAATGGATGCCACTAGATAAATCTAGTATTAAACAAGATTTCTGAGGACTGGCAGTGTAGCTTAACAGTAGACCACTTGTGTAGCATGCACACAAGATTGCTGTTAGAATTTGGGACATGCTAACTCCATCACACTCTCATAGTTCCCATGTATTAATTTAAAAAGGAAATTAAGCTGGCTGTGGTGGCTCATGCCTGTAATCCCAGTGACTTGGGAGGTGGATCCAGGAGGATAGCAAGTTTGAGGCAAAAAACAGCCTACATAACTTATTGAGAGCCTGTCTCAAGATAAAAAATTTAAAAAGGACTGGGAGTGCAGCTCAGTGGTGGAATGCTTGCAAAAAATGTGTGATGCCCTGGGTTCAGCAACCAAGTACCCAGGGCGGGAAAAAGGACACTAAGTGTTCATTTCTAGAGAAAATGGAATTGATCATTTGGAACACTTCTGATGGAGGTAAGTAGAAAAGCTACACAAAACATAAAATCATCAGCTTGAAGACAATGGAGAGTGGGAAATTACCAGGATAGTGAAGAATTACCAGAAGACTGATTTAGGCAAGGAATGAGGTTCAGGGAGGATAAACATTTTAAATGAAAACATAAAATGCAGCCAGGCATGGGGGTCCACACCTGTAATCCTAGCACTCAGGAGGCTGAGACATGAGGATGATAAATTGGAGGCTAGCTAGGGGTATGAGACTTTCTCAAAAATGAACAGAAAGAATTAAAAACAAAGGTAAGGGCCTATGAGTGTGACCCCACTGTACAGTGCCTGTCTAGCATGTGGGGCCCTGTGTTCCATAATTAACACCACAAAAAAGGAAAAAGAAGGCGGCCATTAAATGAAAACCTTAAATTAAGCATTTAACTTATATTAAAAATTTTTTATATCTGGATACCTTCAGTCCCAGCTACTTGGGAGGCTGAAGCAGAAGGATGAATTGAGCCCAGGAGTTAGAGACCAGCCTGAGCAAAACAGTGGGACCCTGTTTCTTTTCTCTTTTTTTGTTCCTTTTCTTTTGTCTCTTTTCTTCCTCCTCCTCCTCCTCCTTTTCTTCTTCCTCTTCCTCTCCTTCTCCTCCTTCTTCTTCTCTCCCTCCCTTCTACCATCTCTCCCTCCCTCTCTTTCTCTCAACCTGTGTGTGTCCATGCGCTTGTGCATGTTTGTGCAGTCAGAGTCACTGTGTAGCCCAAGCTGACCTCAAACTCCTGATCCTCATGCCTTAGCCTCCTCAGTGCTGGATTACAGGCGTGAGCCACTAAACCTCCCTTGATCCTGTTCCCTAAACAAACAAACAAACAAACCCAGGGCTGAGAGTGTAGCCCAGTGATAGAATGTCTACCATGCTTGAGACTCTAGCTTCAATAAAAAGCAAACACACAAAAAAAATTTTAAATAGAATTGAAAAACTTAAGCCAAGTCTTGGGGGCACACACCTATAATCCCAGCAACTCTGGAGGGGGAGGTAGGAAAACTGCAGGTTCAAGACCAGAGGCAACCTACATACTTACTAAAACCCCATCTCAATTTAAGAAATAAAAAGGGGTTGGGTTTGCAGCTCAATGGCAGAGCACTTGCCAAGTATGCATAAGGCCCTGGGTCCAGCTTCCCTAGGACTGCAAAAAAATAAAATCTTAAAATAATTGTATTTCTGCAAAATGAACCTATATGATTCTAACACAGCATCTCCTTCCAGGTTCCACTGTCTAAATGACTGCAGCAGTAATTTCTGCATGACTGTGCCTCAACCAGTCCACCCCTTGGTTCTACTCCTCTCCATCCTCTGGCCCTTCACATTGTGTTTACTGCCCTAGCTCATTTACATGACGGTTAAAATGAACACCATTCATGCCAAATGAAAGCCATTCATGCCAAATCCTCTAATTCCAGATCAATCATGTGTCCTTAGGCAAGTTACCTGGACCAATATCATTCAATTCAAACAACATTATATGGTGCCTATCATATGGCAGATACATGTCGTTAGGTGCTGTCAAGACGAGTACAACTCATTGCGACCCTATGTACAAGAGAACAAAACACCCCCTGATTCTGTGCTATGCATAGGATCTTTTTACATTTGAGCCCATTGTTGCAGGCATTATGATTCTTCTCATTTTGAGTTGTGGCACATCAGCAAAAGGAGGTTCTAGGGACTTTACTCCATTCCCATCATCAACGCTGACTCAACTTTGAGGAGGCAACTCTTTGCTAGTCATTTCCTTAGTGCCTTCCAGCCTGTGGGGCTCATTTTCCAGCACTATATATGACAGTGCTTTTCTGCTATTCCTACAGTTTTCAATGACTAATTTTTTCAAGGGTGGGCTGTGGGGTCCTTCTCCCTAGTTCAGAAGTTCAGCTGAAACTTGTCCACCCCGGGTGGCCTTGCTGGTATCTGAGATACTGATGTCGTAGCTTTCAGCGTCACAGCAACATGCAAGCCCCCACAGCATGACAAGCTGACAGACATGGGGGAGATATGACATAGGGAAGGAAATGAAGAAGGGACAAAAAATTCCTGCTACTTCCATCAGGCCAGTAAAGTTTGTGCATGGTACAAAGGGAAGTACACTTACAATTTTGGATGTCAAACTAAGAAGAGATTCAGCACAAGCAACAAAAAAGCAAATAGATAAAATAAAATTCATCAAAACTGAATACTTTTGGGAGGCTAAGAATGTAGCTCAGTGATGCAGCACTTGCCTAACATGTACAAAGCCCTGAATTCAATTCCAGGAACCACAAAAATAAATAAGTAAGTAAGTAAATAAATAAATAAATAAACTTTTGTATTTCAAAGAACATTAGTAAAAAAAGATGGTGAGTTTGGGGGCGTCTGTGGCCCCAGCAGGTGGGAGGCTGAGCCGGGGCTACAAATTCCAGTCTGGGGTACATATGAGACTGTGTCTGAAAGAAAGAAAGAAAGAAAGATAGAAAGAGAGCGGGCCAATAAAGTGAAATGACAACTCAAAGAGAAAATACTTATGGGCTAAGGATATAGTTCAGTGTCAGAGCACTTACTTAGCATGTGGATGGCACTGGATTCAACCTCCAGTGTGCAAACTTACACACACAAACAGCTTACAAATCATATATCTGATAGTAGTCAACCATCCAGGATATAAAAAGAACTCTGCCATTAAACAAGAAGATAACCCAATGTAAAAGATAGAACAGAGAACCCAGCACAGTAGCATACAACCCGGTAACTCAGGAGGCAGAGGCAGAAGGATCACAAGTTTGAGGTCAGAGACAGCCTGCATAAATTATCAAGACGCTGACTCAAAATACAAAAATTAAAAATGGGCTAGGGATGCAGCCCAGTGGTAGATTACTTGCAAAGGTTATGTGAGGGTCTAGGTTCAAATCCCCAGGATTGTAGGGAGGTGGGGGGAAAGGTACAAGGAAGTAGCTCTGTGGTGGAGCACTTGCCTGGCATACTGAGAGCCCTGGATTTAATTCCTAGCACTGCTATGTAAATAAACAAACAAACAAATAAATATTGTTATGAGGTGCTGTTGCATCAGGTCCGACTCATAGCCACTCTATGTACAACAGAACAAAACACTTTCCAACACTGTACCATGCTTGGCATTATTGTCAGTGCTTCTCTATTATTCATAGGGTTTTCAATGGCAGATTGTTTTAGGAGTGGATTGTCACATCCTTCTCCCTAGTCTGCTGCACCTGGTATTCCCAGGTGATCTCCCACCCAAGGACTAACCAGCCTGACCCTGCTTATCATCCAAGATCAAGCGGGATTGGATGCTAGGGTGCTGTGCCTGCAGACAAATAAATAAAGAAAGTTAAATAAAGTCTTCACCATTTCGCTATCTCCAGAATTAAAACGCACTGGAGATTCATTACTTTCTTTCTTTCTTTTCTTTTTCTTTTTCTTTTTTTTGATACAGTCTTGCTGTATTGCCAAGCCTAGCCTTCAACTTCTGAACTCAACTGATCTTTCTGCTTCAAGTTCCAGAGTGCTAGGATTACAGGTAAGCACCTCCACACCTAAAGGAGATTCTCATAAAAAAAAAAAAAAAAAAAAAAAAAAAAAAAAAAAAAAAAAAAAAAAAAAAAAAAAAAAAAAAAAAAAAAAAAAAAAAAAAAAAAAAAAAAGAAGAAGAAGAAGAAGCTGGGCTTGGTGGCGCACGCCTGTAATGCCTGTAATCCCTGTAATCCCAGCGGCTTGGGAGGCGGACCCAGGAGGACTGCAAGTTTGAGAACAGAGGAAGTCTGCAAAACTTAGCAAGACCCTATCTCACAAAGTAAAGAAAAAAATAAAAGGGCTGGGGGTGCAGCTCAGTGGTCCAGCACTTGCAAAGCATGCAGGCATGAGGCTCTGGGATCAACCCTCAGTACCACAAAAAAAAAAAAAAAAAAAAAAAAAAAAAAAAAAAAAAAAAAAAAAAAAAAAAAAAAAAAAAAAAAGATAAAGGACATGAGTAAACTCTTCTTTAAAAAAAAAAAAAGAAAGAAAGAAAAGATATGCCAGGCACTGTGGCGCATGTAATCCCAGCAGCTCAGGAGGCAGAGGCAAGAGGATCGCAAGTTCGAGACCAGAGGCAGTCTGCATAATTTAGCAAGACCCTGCCTCAGAAAGTAAAAAAAATGGGCTGAGGGCACAGCTCAGTGACCCAGCCCTGAGTTCAACCCCCAGTACAGCAAAAAAAAACAACAACAACAACAAAAAAACAAATAATCAACAGCACATGAAAAGGTATTCAACATCATTAATTATTAGAGAAATGAAAATCAAAGCCATAGTGACAACAGTGCATGATGGCATAATCCCAACTACTTGAGACTGAGGTAGGAGGATCACTTGCAGTCCAGTTCACCACTAGCCTGGGCAACACAGTGAAACCCTCAAGGCAAAAACACAGAACAAAACTTAATGAGATATCTGTTTCATAGTCATTAGGATGGCACTATGAAATTTAGATAAGTATCAGTAAGGATGTGGAGAAACTAAGAACACCCTACGTTGCTGGTGGTGGTGGTGGTTGTTGTTAGGTGTGTAGAGTTGATGTCCAACTGATAGTGACCCTAAGTGCAACAGGGGAAACACTATTGTTATTGCTTCCAGGCTATTCATAGGCTGATTGTGTTTTGGAAGTGGGTTGCCAGGTCCTCCTCCCGTTTACAGCACCTGATGTTCCCAGGCAGTCTTCCATCCAACTACTAACAAAGCCTGACCCTGCTTAGCTTCTGAGATCTGAAGCTACAGTGATACAGCTGCAGGCCACATTCCTGACAGGAAGGTAAAAATGTGCAGCTGTTTTGGTAAAACACTTTGGTAGTAACTCAAGAAGTTACGTATGGGCTAGGATTTGGTGCAGTTGATAGAGTGCTGCTTTGCAGTCTCTGGCGTCCCGGTCAGCCATTGAAAACCCTATGAAGGTTGCTATGAGTCGGACAGGACTCAATGGCACCTAACAACAACAAATTAAATAGTAAGACAGGCACATTGGCACATACCTATAATCCCAGCACTTAGCAGGCTGAGGCAGGAGGAACCTAGGTGGAAGGCCAGAGACAGCCTGATTAATTGAGTGAGACCCTGCCTCAATTTAAAAAATACAAATGGCACTGGTCACAGTGGTACACACCTATAATCCCAGCAACTTGGAGTGGAGGCAGGAGGATCCCAAGTTTGAGGTCAGAGGTAGCCTGCATAATTTAGCAAGTCGTCTGAAAATATAAAGTAAAAAATGGACTAGGGGCATGGCTAAGTGTTTGAGTGCTTGCCAAAAACCATGCATGAGATCCTAGGTTCAATTCCCCAGTACTGCAAAACACACACACACACACACACACACACACACACACACACACCCTAATTTCCTTCTAAATCTAACTCATATCCACCCATTCTATCTAAAAGCACATGGCTTGTATCAACTATGGCTGTCCACTGTCTTGTCTTCCCACTTCCTCCTGTCCTGACCCTACTTTTGGTCTTCAACAGAAAACTCACCACTTAGGAAATATGATATAAAAATAAGCTGTGTAGTGTAAATGTCTAGAACACACTAGAAACACCAAAACCCTCTCATTACACAAGGACAAGAAAATAACTGTGGCATAGTTGTCTCACTGGAAACCACAACTATAATTCTGTGTCACATGGGAACAGAAGACCAGTTCATTCATAATGGTTCCATTCATAATGTATCTTAATCCTCTAGCAGGAAAAATGCGTTCGGAGATACTAAGAAATGTTGTGTCCCAGCTGCTTCTGAGGACCTCAGTTACTTTCCTCTGAATAGCAGGAAAAGCTGAGAACATGGTGCATGCCTGTAGTCCCAGTGACTGAAAAGACTGAGGTAGGAGGATCATGAGTTTGAGGCCAGAAGCAGCCTGTGCAATTTAATGAAATACTGTCTCAAGAAAAAGAGGAGGTGGCTGGAGGTGCAGGTCAGTGGTAAAGCGCTTACCTAGCATGCACAACCCCCTAGTACCAGAGGGGAAAAAGCTTAAAATGTGGCTAGAGGAAAAATAGGTAAAAGCAATGAGATAAATATACAAACCTCTTCAACGGTGTATTGGTAGCACTTTCAAGCAACTACTATGTAGTAGGCACAGTGCCAGATCCTTTACATCATTCTCCTCGTCCAAGTATGACTATCCGAGAAAGATGACCACATGGGGGAAATCTAAATTCTTGGAGTGATTCGCCTTCCTTAACCACAGAGCAGTTGTCAACTGCATTTCTTTAAAGCCATAAGAAAGCAATGTGATTCTTTTCTTTTTCTTTTTTTTTTCTTCTTCTTTTTTTTTTGTGGTACTGAAGATTGAACCCAGGGCCTCGCGCTTGCATGCTTTGTAAGTGCTGGATCACTGAGCAGCACCCCCAGCCCATTTTCTCAGTTCTTGAGACAAGGTCTCACTAAATTACGCAGACTGCCTCTGGTCTCGAACTTGCAATCCCCCTGCCTCCGCCTCCAGAGCCACTGGGATTACAGGTGTGCGCCACCGCACCCGGCTTTTTCTATTTGTTTTTTGAGATGAGGTCTTGCAGTGTACCCAATTTGTTCTCCTTTTTTTTTTTTTTCTTTTTTAGCAGTATTCTGGGGTTGAACTCAGGGCCTCACTCATGCTAGGCAAGTGCTCTACCACTGAACTATACCACTAGCCCATTTTTCACTTTTTATTTTATTTTATTTTATTTTTTATTTTATTTATTTATTTTTTTTGCGGTACTGGGGTTTGAACCCATGGCCTTGAGCTTGCATGCTCTGCAAGTGCTGGACCACTGAGCTGCACCCCCAGCCAATTTTTTACTTTTTTGAGACAGGGTCTCACTAAGTTATGCAGACTTCCTCTGGTCTCTTATTTGAGACAGGATCTCACTAAGTTATGCAGGCTGCCTCTGACCACAAACTTGCCATCCTCCTGCCTCCACCCCGAGTTGCTGGGATTATAGGTGTATACCATTGTGCCTGACTGGCCTGGAATTCTTGATTCTCTGGCCTCGGCCTCATGAGTACTTGGATTACAGGTGTGTGCCAACACACCCAGCAGTGTGACTCTTTTACTTCTTTTTATTTTGGAAAGTGGGGAATATGATCTACATTTCTCTGGAATCTAGGAAGAGGTATGGACCATCTTTGAAAAAACAATACATAGAAAAATAATGTTACATACAATTTTATGGGAGTGTGATCATACACTACTGAAGCCCACTCAGATGAATAGCTTCTGATAAAGTTGTGTTGTTATTTATTGAGACAGGGTGTCACTATGTTGCTCAGACTGGCCTGAAATTCTGGACTAAAGCAATCTTCTTGCCTCAGCCTGTGAAGTAACTGGGACTACAGGTATGTACCATGGCTACCAGCTCTTCTATTTTTGTGATTTCTGAAACATCACATGGAAGACTAGTACTGGGATCATTTACAGTAGGATCAAGTTAATCTTGGGAATTCTTATACAGCAACCAAAAACACATGGAAAGTTTAGCAAAACTAAGTCACTAATATAATAGTGGTAAATTTAAAAGTCTAATTTTCCATAGTTGCTAAAAATAAACCAAACACCTAATCCAATCTGGCTAGCATCCAGTTATTAGTTAGGAGATTTGCTGAAATGCCAGCTGTGTATCACCATCTTTTAGAGGATTTTCACATATTTAACAAAAAGAGGATGTAATAGAGACCAACAGAGTTTCTCATTTGGGGAGAAAGAAATGGATGTAGCTGTCTAAAAATACCTGTACCATAACCTGCAGGTTTCTTTCTTTTTTTTTTTTTTTTGGTGGTACTGGGGGTTGAACCCAGGGCCTCGCGCCTGCATGCTTTGCAAGTGCTGGACCACTGAGCTGCACCCCCAGCCCATTTTTTTTTACTTTTTGAGACAGGGTCTCACTAAATTACACAGACTGCCTCTGGTCTCAAACTTGTGATCCTCCTGCCTCTGCCTCCTGAGCCACTGGGATTACAGGTGTGCGCCACCATGCTCGGCGCTACCTGCGGGTTTCTAAAGTGGTAAAAATTTAGAAATAATTAGACATTAACTCATAAGCAGGATACTATATATTTCAGTCATTTGATACATTTAGTTTAGGTTGTTTTTTTTTTTTTTTTTTTTTTGCGGTACTGAGGGTTGAACCCAGGGCCTCGTGCCTACATGATTTGCAAGTGCTGGACCACTGAGCTGCGCCTCCAGCCCCCTTTTTTTTTTACTTTTTGAGACAGGGTCTCACTAAATTACACAGACTACCTCTAGTTTCGAACTTTCGATCCTCCCGCCTCCTCCTCCTGAGCCGCTGGGATTACAGCGTGAGCCACCGCGCCCCACAATACTTTTAGTTTGAAGTAAAGAACCTAATGATCACTGTGTAAGAAAATAAATGGAAATGGGAACTAAGATTTACATAGAAAAAATTCACTTCACTATGGAAAATTGTAAGAAACTGAAGCATACGGCAACAACAAATAATCTAGCTAGCAAGTTACATTCATTTACCTAAAGGAATATTGTGGAGTCATTTAACAAAAAAAATCTCCATATTGCTTGAGCCAAGGAGTTCCAGGTCAGCCTGAGCAACATAGGGACACCCTTGTCTCGGAAAAAGAAAACAAAGCAAAACCTTTACTAATTTCCACTTACATGAGAAAATACTGATGACATGTTGGATGAAGAAAATAGAAGAAAAAAACCATTTGACCTCAACTATGTTGTTCTTCATCTTATTTATTTATTTTATTTTTGTGATACTGGGAAATGAGCCCAGGGCCTTGATGAATGCTAGGCAAGTGCTCTACCAGTGAGCTACATCCCCAGACCTTTTTTATTTTGAGGCAGGTTCTCACTTAAACTGCCCAGGCTGGTCTTGAACTTGCTATGTACCCCAGGTAGGTTTCAAATTTGTGATCCCCCTGCCTCAGCCTCAGCCCTGCCTCAGCCTCTCCTAAGCCACTGCAGCTACAGGCAGGCTCCAAAGTACCTTGCTACATATTTTTTTCCTTCCTTCCTTCCTTTCTTCCTTCCTTCCTTCCTTCCTCCCTCCCTCCCTCCCTCCCTCCCTCTCTCTCTCTCTCTCTCTCTCTCTCTCTCTCTCTCTCTCTCTCTTTCTTTCTTTCCCACAACTGGGGGGTTGAATCCACAGCCTTGTACATTCTAGGCAAGTGCTCTACCAATGAGCTGCAACCCAGTCCCCTTTTCATTTTGACAGAGCCTTGCTAAATTGAGCAGGCTGCTTCTGCTCTTGAATAAGGGGTCCTCCTACTTCAGCCTTCCAAATCACTGGGATTACAAGGCACTCGGCTAGATTTTCTCAAATTTTGTGTCTTGGTACAACTCAGAATTATAAATATATATGGCAGTGGTTTTCAACAGCATAAGCAGATAGCTTTTATCACATATATTTTCAAAGCACTCTTGTACCTTCCTAAAAACCTTTACCTAGAAGTTTTTGTTTTTCCTGTAGGGTTGGGGACCAAAACTCCAACCTTCAGTATGCTAGGCATGTGCTGCTCTACCATTGAGCTGTATCTTCAGCCTTTCCTGAATGAAGCTTTGTTCTTAAATTTGTTACAGCTTTCTCATAATCTTAATATTTTTGGTGCATGAAAATGGCATGTTTAGAATCAACTCCAAAAAATATTGTTTTGGCATACTAGCTGCTGAAAATATACTAAGTACATATGGTATAAAATGAATTTAAACAAACAGTGGCATGTTTTTTCTTTGTTTTGTTTTGTTCTAAAGACACACATGCACACACACGCACGCACGCACACATGCACACACACACACTGGCTTTTATGAGAGAGGGTCTTACTGCATATCCCAGGCTTGTCTGGCACTCATTACATAACCGAAGCAGGCCTCAAATTTGGGATACTCCTGCCTCCACATGCTACTGAAGCATAATTTTTTAAAATAATAGTTCAATCATTTCTTTGACAAATACCTGTTGATCACCTATTACTTTCTGCTGGCACTCCATAAATCCTGGGCTTGGGCTTTGGATGTAACTTAAGCATCTCACTTCCAATCACTGCTCTCTCTGCATGAGAAAATCATAGCCTTTTTAAAAGACATCAACTTAGCAATAATGGAGTATAATTCATTATCAATAAAAAAGACTTTTTTAGCTGGGCACCATGGCACATGCCAGTAATCCCAGAGACTCAGGAAGTGGAGGCAGGAATACCACTTGTTCTAGGCTAGAGGCAGCCTGTGCAGTTTAGTGAGACCCTGTCTCACAATAAAAAATAAAAACAGGGCTGGAGTGTGGCTCAATGGTAAAGCACTTGCCTGTTGTTTTTAGGTGCTGTCGAGTCATTTCTGACTCATAGCAACCCTTATAGGGTTTATAATGGCTGATTATATCAGGATTGTCTGGGGAGTGGATTGTCACATCCATCTCCCATGTTTGTGGTGCTGGGAATCGAACTCGGGACCTCAAAGACTGCAGAGCAGCACTCTACCAACTGAGCTAAATCCCAGCAGAGAACTTGCCTAGCATGAATAAAGCCCTAGGTTCAACCATTAGTACTGCAAAAATAATAATAATAATAATAAAATAAAATAATAGATTTTTCTTTTGTTGCATTCATAGCAGGCATGAAGAGCTGATGATGATTAACCAACAACACCTTCTGGATATTCAGCACTTGAGCACTGATACTCATTATCTAAGTAATTCCCTGAATTGCTTAGATTAGTTTGGTTCCTTTGCTAGTTGTGTCTTATTTTAGCATGATAATAATGAAAAAAAAAAAAATTAAGATCTTTTCCTCTATCTTTCCTGGTAACACTTGTGCCATAGCCATCACAGTCCTGCAGTGACTGGCTATTTGAAAAGGAAAATGATTTTTGCAGCTTTGATACCATCAACTCTTGAAATACTACTCTCAAATAAAAACCAAGAGGTTTACCAACAAAAAGAGACCTGAAGTTAAGCTCTGTAGAAAAATAAACATATAAACAGAGATGTTAGACACTTTTAGACATTTTTCTTCCTGGGTAAGAGAATGATACACACAAATGGAAAGGTAAGAATTGAACCAAATATCAACAGGCTTTTGTTGACATATATGCGGTTTACACATGCATGCATACTGTGCAACAAAGGAGTTTTTTCCTTTGTCTACACTACTGTCCATCTGAGGTGCAGTATGCTACTGAAGTCTTGGTAGTGATACAAATAGATTTCTTACAGGCATATTTAAGGACACACAACATCTGCCCTCAATTGAAGGAGTTGGTAACAAAAATTTATTCCATATGCTGTACACAACATTATGCCAAAATGAGATCTGGCTGTTTGAAAACACTGAGAGAAGCAATAGCCAAGTGAAGCTAGACCCACTTCCAAATCGCACCAAAAAGAGTAAAATAAAATAAAACACGTATGTCAACCCATTCTGAATGACATTTCTGGAATTACAATGTTGTCACATGGAAAGATCCATCTATAACATGGTGAACAGGCAGTGGTTCAATTTGGATCATTTAATACTCCTTAACTTTTGGTTTTTCAGATACAATCTAACTAAGTAGCACTATTTCTCCAGGTAGAATTTACATTATTTAAGACGATGGCATTGTGATAAATGGCACTTTACAGAGTTATCTAGCATACTACTAAGTCTAACCAAAGACATAATAACTTTTAATATTAAAGTGAAGAAAAAACATTAACCAGAGTAAATACAAGAGAGATTATTTCACTTTGGGTAGATTAACTCACAAGCTGCTCTGTCTAGTCATTCAATTAATGTTAATTAAATGCATGAACCTATCCCAAAATTGTCTGTCTAGAGACATAATTCAAGCCTCCGCCCTGTATACCCTATATAGAATCACAGTCTGAAAACAAATGCATTTTGTTTCTCCTTGCTCTTTTTTAAAAATTTATTTAATTATATTATTTACTTATTTATTTATTTATTTCAGACATAGTCTCACTGTGTACCCCAGGCTGTCCTGGAACTGCCATGCAGCCCAGGCTGGCCTCAAAAATGTACAGATCCTTCTACCTCAGCCTCTAGATTGCTGGGACTACAGGTATGCACCCACCATGGCAGGCTCCATTTTTCTTTGCTTTTACACCCAATAAAAATTGCTTGTGAAAGTATAGTCTTGAGCTGGGCACAGTGGTGCATGCCTGTAATCCCGGCGACTTGGGAGGCAGAGGCAGGAGGATCACAAGTTCGAGACCAGAGGCAATCTGGGTAATTTAGTGAGATTCTGTCTCAAAAAGAAAAAAAAAAGGACTAGGGGTGCAGCTCAGTGGTACCGCACTTGCAAAGCATGCAAGTGCAAGGCCCTGGGCTCAGCCCCCAGTACCTTAAAAAAAATTATATATATATATATATATATATAGTCTTGCCAAAGCTCTTACTCTTCATGTCTATAAAAAGATCCTACCCTCTTTGTTTAATATTTCTATCATTGTCCAATAGATAGGGTAGTACTTATATCTCAAAATGCTAAATTACAAATACACACAAGGAATATCCTAGCCCAAAGCAGATTCCTACATTAGTATAAGACTAATATAGGTTTGGGGCTGGGGCTCAGTGGTGGAGCACTTGCCTAGCATGTGTGAGGCTCTGAGTTCAATTCCTACCAGATACATATGCATGCATATACAAGCAAGACTAGTATAGGCTTTCATTTTCTGCCTTTTGTTTTGAGGCAGGGTCTCCCTGTATAGCCCTGGCTAGCCTGGAACCCACCAGGCAGCCCAGGCTGGCCTTGAACTCATGATGGTCCTCTTACCTCAACCCTCCTTAGTGCTGGAAATACAGGCATGCACCATAGCACTCAGGTAATTTTCTCCATTTTTGATTATAGAAGAAAATAAGTGGAATTAAGTATGACAGAAAAATGTTATTTCTCTTGGGAAAACATATTTCTGCAAGAGCCAGGTGCTATGACTCATCCTTATAATCCTGCAACTTGGGAGACTGAGGAGATGGTAAATTTGAGGCTAGAGGCAGCCTGGACAATGTAGTGGGAACTTGTCTCAAAATAAAAAAAGTAAAAAAGGGATGAAAGGGAGGTTCAGTGGTAGAGCACTTGCCTATCATAGCCCTGGGTTCAACTCCCCAGTACAGCACAAAAATCTCTGGGAAGACTAATACCTTGTACAATGAAAAGAAATTCCATCTGTTATGGGAGATAAAATGTAAACTGTGATGATCAAAAAACATAAGTCAAGGCTGGGGGCATAGCTCAATGGTAGACGGCTTGCCTAGCTTTCCTGAGGCCCTGGGTTCCATCCTCAGAAATACCTCTTCCCCCTCCAAAAAAAAAGGAATAATTTTGCTGGACACTGGAGGCTGAGGCAGGAGGATAATGAGTTCAAGGCCAGAAGTAGCCTTCCCAATTTAGTGAGACCATGTCTCAAAATACAAAATAAAAAAGGGGCTGAGGATGCAGCCCAGTGGTGGAGCCCTTGCCTACCATGAGCGAGGCACTGGATTCAATATCCTGGTACTAGAAAAAAAGCCAAAAGTTGTTTCTATTTCTCCCAGGCATTAGCAATCATCATTTGAGAAATGGCATATGCTTTTGGGGGCCAAGTATATTTTAACAAAAAAGTTCTAACAGTTGTGCTATTTCCCTTCTTGTAAAATAATTCTGCTTTTACAGCCAGGCACAATATTGCATTCCTGTAATCTCAGCAGCTCGGGAGGCAGAAGCAAGAGGATTGCAAGTTCCAGACCAGAGGCAGTCTGCATAATTTAGCCAGACCCTGTCTCAAAAACTAAAAAAATGGGCTGGGGGGTACAGCTCAGTGGTACAGCACTTGCAAAGCATGCAAGAGCGAGGCCCTGGGTTCAACCTCCAGTACCAGAAAAAAAAAAATCTGCTTTTAAAATGCACATTTATGAGCTAGGCACAGTGGCATATGTCTATAATCCCAGTGACTCCAGAGGCAGAAACAAAAGGATTGCAGATTCAAGGCCAGAGGCAAGCCTGTGTATAGCAAGACCCTGTCTCAATTTAAAAATAAAAAAGGGGGCTAGGGGCACAGCTCAGTGGCAGACCACTTGCAAAGTATATACAAGGTCCTAGGTTTAGCACCCTAGAACCACTAAATAAATAAATAAATAAATAAGTAAATACATAAATAAATATGCACATTTGTGGTGGGTGGTGGTGGTGCACGCCGGTAATATGCCTGTAATCCCAACCCTGATCTGTAATCCCAGTACTAGGTAAGCGGAGGCAGAAGGATCATGAGTTCAAGACCAGCCTGGACTACACAGCAAGACCTTGTCTCAAAAAACCAAGGACTGGGGCTAGTTCAGTGGTAGAGCACTTGGCTCTCATGCCCAAGGCCCTGAGATCCAACCCTAGCATCACAAAATGAAAAAAAGTACATTTGTAAGGCAGGCTGTATCTGTGGTCCTAGCTAGGAGGATCTCTCAAGTCTACCAGTTCAAGGCCAACCTAGCCAACATAGAGAAAGCCAGTCTCAGAAAAAGGTACATTTGCTTCATATGAGCACTAATAAAAATGACTAAATATTATTTTTAAATTGTGTATATATTTTTCTCCTGAAACGCTCAATAACAAGTAAAACTATTTTCCTGTGAAAAACAAATACATGAAATACATCTGTTTGCCACTATTCTCAGGTTTCCAAGTAAATGACTTTCAACCATTGGTAATAGCATCAAAAAGTAACGAATACCTAGGAATAAAACTAATGAAATGTCCTGGGATGTAGTTGAGTGGTAGAGTACTTGCCTAGCATGTGCAAAGCCCTGGGGGAGATTCCCCAGCACCACAAAAACCAAGCAACTAAACAAAAAAGCCAATGAAATAACTATATACTGAAAACTGCAAAACATTTGGAAGAAATTCTGTAACATTTACATAAATAAGGCTGGAGGTATAGCTCAGTGGTAGAGCACTAGTCTGCACAAGTCCCTGGGCTCTGAGTCAGTTGAGGGTTGTGTGATATAAAGGTTTATGATGGTCATAGACTAGAAAAAGTTAATCTCTACAAATTAATCCATAGATTTAATACATCACTAGCAAAATCCAGCATGAATCCTGGTCCTTGCACCCGCTAAGTATATACTCTACTTCTCTGAGCTACATCCCCAGCCCATAAAGGAAGTCTTTGTTTATTTCTTTTGGTCTGATTTGGTTTTAGTTTTTGAGACAGGGTCTTGCTACATAGCCCAGGCTAGCATGGAACTCTTGATCCTTCTGCCTCAGCCTCCCCATTTATGGGATTACATTAAAGAAGTCTTTACTAGAATAAGGACAGCTGCTCGATAATATCTACAAAAGCTGAATACGTACATATTTTATGACCCAGCAATTCCACTCCTAAGAATATACTCAGTAGAATATATATATACATATATATACACACATATATATATTCTATTGAGAATGTATGTATTCTATTGAGAATATATTCTATTGAGAATGAGATATGTAGGATAATGTTCACAGTAGCACTACTGCTCATTAACAGTAGAAGGGATATATTGGAAATATATACATACATTGCAATACTACACTTTAATGACAATGAGTAGCTCTAGCTATAAGCAACACTACTGATGGATCTTACAAAGACAATACTAAGCAAAAGAAACCAGATGGCTGTGGTCATGCACACTTGTAATCCCAGCACTTGGGAGACAGAGGTAGAAGGATTGAGTTCAAGGTCAGCCTAAGCTATGTAATGAAATCTTGTTTAAAAACAACAACAAAAAACAAACAAACAAACAAAAAACAGGGGAAAAAAGAAAGAAAGAAAGAAAGAAAGAAAGGAAAGTAGGAAGGAAGGAAGGAGAAATAAGATAATATACAATTGTTCCTTGCTTTCTCGGAACAAATTTGGGTCAGAGCCTGTGCTTTCCTCTCCTTCTCCATGTGCTGCAGGATGGGTCAGCCTATCTACTGCCAGAGGTCAGTATAATGACAGCCTAATATATTCTTCAGAATCAGCTTGTCAGTAATAAAGGTAATCTTTTGGAGCAAAAGGGGAGAAAAACAAAGAAGAGGAGAGGAAGAGGAAGAGAGGGAGAGGAAAAAAAGAGAAAGGGAGGGGGGTGGATAGAGAGAGAGAGAGAATGAGAATGAATTAATTCAAGTAATTTTCTTTTTTTTTTCTTGCTGTGCATGGTGGCACGCACCTATAATCCCAGCACTGGAAAGGCTGAAGCAGGAGGATCATTGAGGCCAGCCTGAGATATATAGAGAAATCACATCCCCCCCAAAAGACAAAACAACATCAACAACAAAAAATAATAATAATTTTTTGGAAATAGCAATGACATGCCACTAACAATAATCATATCTATCATCAAGATGGGGCACATTTCTTATAGGACAATTAGCAAAATGAGTAAGGTCTGTGAATTAGATGATAGTAGTCCAATTTTGTTTGTTTTTAAATGATAGTGTGTCACTATGTAGCCCATGCTGGCTTTGAATTTGCTATCCTCCTGCCTCAGCCTTCTGAGTGCTAGGATTATAGATGAATATCACCTTGCCTGGCCTTTGTTCAATACTAATTTTCTAATTTTGATAACACAACCAATATCCTTGTTTTTAGGAATATACTCTCTACTATATAGGGGTAAAGAAGTAGCACATCTGTAAAAATTACTCCCAATTAATTCAGAGAAAGAGGGATAAATAGGTAAATAATGAAGTATTAGGATATAATGTCATTGTTTGGGCAACCTGGATGAAGGACCAAACTGTCAGTATTGTTCTTGCCAACTTCTCTGGTTTTCTTTCTTTTTTTCTTTTTATTTTCTTCTTTCTTTTCTTTTCTTTCTTTCTTTCTTTCTTTCTTTCTTTCTTTCTTTCTTTCTTTGCTATGTTCGACACTTGGGTAGGGAAGGGAGCTAAACCTGAGGCCTTGCCCATGGTTTGCAAACACTGTGCCACTGAGATGCACCCCCAACCCCTTTTTAATTTTTTTAAAAATTGAGACAAGTTCTCACTAAGTTATGAAGTCTGCCTCTGGCCTTGAACTTGCAATTCTCCTGCCTCTGCCTCCCAAGTTGTAGGGGTTGCAGGCGTGCACCACAGCACTTGGCTCTTTTTTTCTGTTTTGGGACAGGGTCTTGCGTGTACCCTAGCTGGCCTGAAACTATATAAACCCGGGTTGGCCTTGAACTCATGATCCTCCTGCCTCAGCCTCTTAAATGCTGGGATTACAGGCCAGCACCTCCACATCTGGCTCACTCATTGTCAATTTTTCTACAAAGCTGAAATGGTATCTCTTTCTTTTTAATATAAAGAATGTAGTTGGATGTTATGACCAGTGGCCAAGGTAAATACTAGTTTTTCCCACACTGCGGATTAAAAACCACATGTCAACTGAGTGTTAGCCTGTGGACAGCCAGACTCTGTTGCCATGTTGTACGACTATCTCCTCTGTACTGGCTACATGTGGCCAGGACTGGGACCCGTGACAACTCCAAAGGCAACAAGAAATGAACTGCTGGTTCCAAGGCTGGCCAGGACCCCAGACCAGGCAAAATGGGACCAAGAGCCCTGTCTGTATCATATTAGGTACCATGGAAGCTGCTGCAACTCGACAGGTGTTTATTCATTTTTGTTTTGTGTTTTGAGACAGAGAATCACTGCATAGCCCAGGCTGGCACAAACTTGTGTCAATCCTCCTGCCTCAGTCTCTTGAGTGCTGGAATTACAGGCATGTGCCACCACGCTGCAGTAATGTCTGAATTTATAAAACTAGCTGGTCACCATGGGACATGCCTGTACTTCCAGGGATTCAGGAGACTGAGGCAAAAGGATTACAAGTTCAAGGCCAGAGGCAGACTGTGCAATTTAGTGAGACCCTGTCTCAAAATAAAAAATAAAAAAAGGGCCTACCATGTGTGAGGTCCTGGGTTCGACCCTCCAATACCAAAAAACAAACAAACAAACAACAACAACAACAAAAAAAACTATTTAAGTTATGAATATACTCTCTTTTCACTTATCAAATATTTATTGAGCACCTGTCACTATGCCAAACTAGCCAGACACTTAACAATTTACCTGGGACAAAATCTGGGGAACACACACATGTAGTTATGACACAGTTAACAGTGAGTGAATGGGTGAAGCTTTGTCAGATAGGAAAAGGAAGAAAGGTGTGACATGAACATGGGGTCTGAGGCAAGAGCATACCCTATGAGCTTGGGGAATCCAAGTAGACAGATACTACAGCAACTTCAAGTTCAATGTGAAGAGCCATGAAGCCAAAAGAGGAGGGTAGCTGTGCCAAGATCTTGAAGATCTTGTATTCCATGTTAATGAATCAAGGCTTCATCTATACTTTGAAGGCACTGAAAGTTTTGCTCTAGTTTCTTTTTACTTTGAGTGAAATATATCACATTTACAGAACACTACATTTACTTAGGTAGGAGATACTAAGGAAATCTTGTTCAACTCCCTGACTTCTCTGCTAGCTGGTTTGTTCATGACAACTCTCAGTACATAGCCCAGAAAAATGCAAAAAATCCTTGCTGATACCAAATTTAATGCTGAAATTGTTCCAGCAGCAGATAATGGCCTCAACTAGAGCAATGGCAAAGATAATGGAGAGAAAGGCATACTCAGATTTTGTAGAGCAAGAGAATAAAGATGGGTGAGAGTAGGAGACATCAGATTACTGACATTTCTATCTTGTCTAAAATCATGTAGACCTGGACTTGGTTCAGTTGGTAGAGCACCACCCTGCAGTCTCTGAGGTCCAGGGTTCGATTCCCAGCACCGCAAAAATGGGAGAAGGACTTGGCAATCCCCTCCTCCACCAATCCCAAAACAATCAGCCATTGAAAACCCTATGAATCGGGCACGACTCCACGGCACCTAACAACAACTGAGCCAGGGATAGTGGCACATGCCTGTAATCTCAGCAATTTGGGAGGCAGAGGCAGGAGGATCGGAAGCTTGAGACCAGAGGCAGTCTGTGTAATTTAGCAAGACTCTGTCTCAAAATGTAAAAAAAAAAAAAAAAAAATGGGCTGTGGCTGCAGCTCAGTGCTATAGCACTTGCAAAGCATGCAAGTGCAAGGTCCTGAGTTCAAACTCCAGTACTTCAAAACAAAACAAAACAAAACAAAACAAAAATTTACAGATAGTAAACTGTTAAACCCAACATAATGCAAGAAGGGGAAGAGATTTGGGAAACAGGGGAACAAATGTATTCATACATTTTAGATATAGTGCTTTTGGTAATAACGTCAGTTTGCAAAGCTATATATCAGTAGTTTACAAGAGAAGTCTCTGTGTTAGAGATGCTGTTACTAAGTGCCTTAGATATTTGTTTGTAAACCATTCAGTAACTGGCCACGTTTATTCTATTCCCACGTGTGAAGTGGGATGAGTAAAACAAGATTATTCATTGTGTGTTTCTAATAACAAAATATTTTAGAATCTCTTTTTGTTTTGTTTTGTTTGAGACAGAATCTACCTGTGTAGCCCAGGCTGGCTGGGAACTCACTATATAGTGAATTCCAAGGTAGCTTCAAACTCATTAGTCCTCCTGACTTAGCCTCCTGAATGCTGGAATTACAGATATGCACCACTACACCCAATTTAGAAGCATTTTAATGCCCACCAAAGCAGGGTGCGAGAGGATCATGAGTTTGAGGGTGGTCTGGGCTACAGAGCAGCCTATCTCAACCCTATCTCAAATAAAACAAAACAAAACAAAACAAAACAAAACAAACAAACAAGAATAAATGCCCATCCAACACAAGACCAGTTAAATGTCTGATCTCTTGTTTGCAAAGGCTCAGTCAAATACAGTCAAATAGGAAACCAGCATTTTTGGACTTACAACGTAAGTCAAGAACTTAAAAGATTGAATTAAAGGTCACAATACTTTAAAATCAACTCATTTTATAATACCTACATAGACAAAGGGGGCTGGGATTTAGCTCAGTTGGTAGAGTGCTGCTCTACAGTCTCTGAGGTCCCGGGTTAGATTCCCAGCACCACAAAAATGGGAGAAGGATGTGGCAATCCACTCCCAAGGCAATCCTGAAATAATAAGCCATTGAAAACCCCGTGAGCGTCACTATGTGTTGGACATGACTCGACAGCACCTAACAAGAACAACAACATAGACAAAAGAAACACAGCATCAATGAATATAAAATTCATGAAACACCATACTTGACAGGTGCTTTAAAAGTCTCATAATCAGCAGTTTTGGGTTTTAACCAAGCTCCGTAAAATCCAAATCAACTGATAACTTTTACTATCTATGCTTGTAAACTGTAAAAATAAGAACTACTGTTTGTATCACATTGTAGTTTACATAACATTTTCATTTAATCATCCAAACTCCCATGAATTATACAGAATAAGTAGAAATCAACCAGTAAAACTTGAGATAGGCCGGGTATGGTGGCTCACACCTGTAATTCCAGGGACTCAGGAGGAAGGAGGCAGAAGGATCATGGGTTTGAAGCCAGAGGCAGCTTGCATAACTTAATGAGAAGTTGTCTCAAGATAAAAAATTTAAAAATGGTCTGAGGGTGCAGCCCAGTGGCAGAACACTTGCAAAGTACGTGCGAGGCCCTGGGCTCAACTCCCAAGTACTGGGAAAAAAAAAAAAAAAATTCTATTATTGGTATGCCTCCAAGGCAAAGTTTCAAGATTAAGGATGCAGACAATTTTATTCTTTCAAAAGTAATGAGGTTTAATCCCTCTGATCTTTCCAGGCTTCAAGAGAGTTCATGAATTTGTTCCACTCTTAAATTTTAAAACTGTACTTCCAAAAAGGACATGCAACTAGCCAAAAGGAGGCATGGTAGAAATTTTTGCAAGATCATGCTTCATAATACTTCCCTATATCTCTATCAAATCCTATAATGGAAAAACTGTATATCCAAGTTTTCTGGGACAAATTCTGCCAGTGAGCTACACTCCCAACTTCTGGGACTAATTCTTTTTTTTTTTTTCCCCAGTACTGGGACCCTGAATCCAGGGCTTCACACATGCTTTGCAAGTGCTCTACCACTCAGCTGCACTCCAAGACTATCTGGGACAAATTCTAAAAGCTAGCTAAAGCATCAGTCCACAAGACAGTCTTTCGGTAGGTCAGAGAGTTCTTACAGATAAAGCATCAGTAAGAGTGAAGCAAATTTTCTCTGCACAGATCACTATACGAGCATTGCAGGTGTCTCCCAGCCCCTTGGCTGTTTGCTTACCTCCAAAGGCACGAGGACAGATGGTTTCTTTTTTAGCTCCTCACATTTCCTCTTCTTGCAGATCTGATGGCTGTTCTTTCTGTTCTTGCAATAAGTACATTCACCACAGTTGGTCTTCTGCTGGCAGGGCTCACAGACCCCACATCGCTTTCGTTTCTTCTTTTCCAAAGTTGGTAGCAAGGTTGTGTAGGAAGAAGAGGAGGTGCCGGCAAGTGATACCGGCATAGACACCTGTGTGGTGCTGACATCGGCTGATCTGGTCATGCTGACCTGGGAATTCCCTCTTTCCAATATGCTGGTACCAGCTTGAGAGAGTTGGGCAACATCCAATGCAGCCTGGTGGAGACCACTCTCCGGGACAAATGTGGACCCCTGAGTATTAGCTGGCAGAAGGCTTACAGGAACTTGCTTCTCATTTTCTACATTGCTTGCAGCTGTTACAGGAGGCATGGAACTTAACTCTGAGTTTGATGATGATTGAGGAGTGTGTCCTGAGCCCAAAGGCAAAATTGGCATAGCACCTTGGACCTTAAGCCCGTATGAGAGAGTGCTTTGGGACTCAGGCCAGTTGGGGACAGTATTATAGGTAGCAATTGTGTTTAGAGGAATGGGAAGGAAGGTAGGCAGGTCTGGGGAAGCACCCATACCCATACCAAGGGTTTCTTGTTGGTTTAGCACAGTACCAAAGACCTCTCCTTGGACTGAAATAGCACCAGGAATCTGTGGTGGGTCTGGGATCTCACCCAGGGCCTCACCATGAACTGGGTTAGCACCAGGAAATTCCCATTGATGTGGGAGAGCACTGAAGGCCTGTCCTAGAATAGAGGTGGTATCAGGAACTTCATTTTGATCTGGGACCTCTTGGTGATCTGGTTTAGCACCAAAGGTTTCTGGTTCTGAGCCGGCCAAGAGGAGTTTTATTAGAGTGGTGGGATATATAGGCCCACCAAGAGATAAGCAGTTTCTAAGGTCCATTTCGGGTATAATCGTACTAATACTTGAAGTAAGGCAGTGATTATGTTCACTTTTCATGGGATCCAGGTAAGAATCAGATAATTTAAGAGATTCTACTCGTGAACCCAAATCTTCTAACTGAATGCTAGGGTTTCCTTCATAGATAATTTCAGAGGTTGCTCTTTGGGGCAAAGGAGCACATACAGGGTCCTGAACAAATACACTAAGGGAATTACTGACATCCTTTGATGTCTGTTCAGAGAAGAGTCCTTCACTACAATGTGTCCCCTCTAATGGCCCAGAAAGGATCTCTGCTTCAGGGTTACTATGCATGGGGATGCTGATTTTGGAATCCTCTATGCTTTGAGACCAAGACTGGATTGTCTCTTGGCTCTCATCTTTAATTAAAGATGAATTTTGTACATGGATTAGATTCTTTATATCAGGGGGATCTAGGGAGTCTTGGTTTGGGACTGAATCATTTTCTGAGTGCTTTACTCTCATGTTGTCGAGTACCTTATAATCACACTCATGTTGCTGTTGCTTTTCTAAACTCTTAGAAAGTGGGACTTTCTTGGGCTTGGCTATAACCACTGGAGGTTGAGAGAGTCGCCTAGTAAGAGAGGTACTTCGGAGAGCCATTGTAAACCCATTGCAAGTTAAGGACTCTGGGTTCTGAAAAAGGACTTCAGTCCTATCCAAATTCATGCGGGCTGCTCCAGCTCTTGTCAGAAGGCTTCTAGCTGGTATAAGTGGTTTGGATTCTGTTTTTTTCTTAACATCTCTTTCTTGAATTAGTTGCTTCAACTTTCCAGGGCTCACAGTCTTCCCTGATACCACACATTTGTTGACTGGCTTTGATGTCTTCTTCAAATGGCTGTTTTTCTTTTTGTTTAGATCTTCCTTCCTGACTACTCTGGAAGGCTTTGTATGGCGGGACCGAGACATAGCTACAGAGTAGGAAAAAATGAAAGGGCACAAGAAACAAAGTCATTGGTCCTTCGGAAAGTCTCACTTCTGAGGAGAATCTGGATGTACTGTCAAGCTCAGTCACACAAGGTTTTGATCTGAAATAACAATAACAACAACAAAATTAGAAGTGAGTATTTTCCTGTGTACTTTGCCACATGAAAAACAATATTTACTATTAATTTTTAACTAAAATTAGGCAATTGAACCAGGTGTGGTAGGGCTCTAACACCAGCACTTGGAGCCTGAGGCAGGAAGTTTTCAAATTAGAGGTCTTTCTGACTACCTCCTGAATTCCATGCCAGCCTAAGCTACATAGCAAGATCCTGTCTCAAAAAAACAAAAACTAGAAACCAAAACCAAAACAACAACAGAAAAATTAAGGAACTAAGAATGTTGACTGGAAAAGAAAAATATGAGAGACACAAAAAGTTATTAAAGGACTCTTTTACTTACTATGACAATTGATTAAATGGATGAAGTTCTTCAAATAAAGTAAGCATGAGGGTGGTTCTGTACATTAGAAAGCATAGTTACATGTATTTTAAAATTAATTCTAATCTTTACATATGTGATTAATTAAAGAATTATCTCATAATTTCTTTGGTGGGCATATCCCAATGCAGGCAAAGGTATGATATCATGTGTTTCATAGTAAAGATGGTAAAGCCAGAGGAAGAAGAGATTTATGTAATCCAACAAAGCCCACTCCCTGGAGATCTAATTTTTATTATTTCATTTCACTTATTTATTTCTTTGTGGTACTTGAGGGTTGAGCTCAGGGCCTCACACATAGGTTACAAGCACTCTACCACTGAGCGGGGGCTGGGATTTAGCTCAGTTGGTAGAGCGCCGCTCTGCAGTCTCTGAGGTCCAGAGTTCGATTCCCAGCACTGCAAACATGGGAGAAAGATGTGGCAACCCTCTCCCAAGGCAATCCGAAAACAATCTGCCATTGAAAACCCTATGAGGGTCTGACTATGAGTCAGACATGACTCGATGGCACCTAACAACAACAACCACTGAGCGACACCCTCAGCCTCTTTTCTGGTTTTTTTTTATTTTGAGACAGAGTCTTGCTAAGTTATGCAGGCCGCCTCTGGCCTCAAACTCACACTCCTCCTGCCTCACCCTTCTGAGTTGCAGAGATTACAGGCTTGGAGATCTTATATTAATAGTACATTCTAATTAACAGTCCACAGATTTCAAGCTTTTCACTTGCACATAATTAAGATAATAACATAATACTTAATGTTATCAAACCAGATTACAAATGAGATTCACAAGCCCAATTAGGATCTGCTGGGTACCTACTATGTATAAAGAGGGAATTGTGCTGGGCATTGTCCATACTCAGAAGTCATATCCCTGCCAGGCACAGTGGTGCATGTCCATAATCCCAGAGACTCAGGAGATAGCGACAAGAGGATTACAAATTTGAGGCCACAGGCAGCCTTTATAATTTATCAAGACCCTGACTCAAAAGAGATAAAAAGTAAAAAATGGGCTACAGGTGCAGCTCAGTGGTACACTGCTTGCAAAAAATGTACAAGACCCTAAGTTCAACCTTCCAGTACTGAAGGAAAAAAAAAAAAAAGGCTGGTGCAGTGGCACACGCCTATAATCCCTGTGACTGGCAAGGCAGAGGCAGGAAGATCAAGAGTTCGAGGCCAGAGGCAGCCTGAGTAATTTAGCAAGATCCTATCTCAGAATAAAATATAAAAAAGAGGAGGAGCTAAGGGTACAGCTCAGTGGTGAAGCACCCTGGGCTCAATTTGTCAGAACCACAAACAAACAAACAAACAATAAAGAAAGACATGAAAAGAAAAGACAAAACTGCTGGTTCTAACATTCCAAAAGTGTTATGATGAATGTCTATGCAAGGGAACTGGAAATAAAAAGAAAATGAGATAATTAGAATAGTAAAGCATACTAGGAAAGTAACTATTATTTGAAAAATAAGCAAGTACCAACATTTGGGAGGCTAAGGCAGGAGGATCAACATGAATCCAAGGCCAGCCTGGTCTACATAGCAAGTTCCAGGACAGCCTGGGCTACACAGCAAGACCCTGCCTCAAAAAACAAAGCAAAACAAAAAAAGAAAAAAGAAAAGAAACAAGTGAAGAGGAAACAATGACAGAGGGTTCACCAAGTGTCATTGCCAACTTTCTTTGAATCTCAAATTGTCTACTCTGACCCAAATGCCAAGCTATGAAGCTGGGTGTAAGGGTGCACCCCTTTAGTCGCAGGTACTCTGGGTATTGAGGCAGGAGGATTGCTTGAGCCGAGAAATTCACGATCAGCTGGAACAACATAGGTAATACTCCATGGGGGTGGCAGCTTTTCATATTAATATATCAAAAATATATATATATATAATTTATTGTCCACACTTAGAAATCATTGTCCACACTAATGTATCAACTGGGTTGGGGTTTAGCTGAGTTCATAGAGTGCTAATCTGTGCTCTCACAGGCCCTCCGTTCTATCCCCAGTGCTGCAAAAATAGGAGGAGGAAATGGCAATCTACTCCACAGGTAATCCTGAAACAATCAGCCATTGAAAACCCTATGAGGGTTGCTATGAGTCAGACTCAACTCGATGGCACCTAACAACAACAATATATCAGTTAGATCACAGAATCAGCCCATGGTGGGTGGCACATGCCTGCAATCCCAGCACTCGAAAGGCTGAGGCATGATGAGGCTCTTGAGTTTGAGGCCAGCCTGGGCTACATGGCAAAACCCTGTCTCAAACAATCAAAAAAGAAAAGAGAAAAGAAATAAAAAATTTACAGAATCGAAAGCATGACAATAGACTAGCTAAAAGCTCTTTAACAGTTGACAAGTTACTGAATTTGTGAGAAAGTTTAAGGTAGAAGAATGGTTGCCAACAACCAGTCTGTGACCAAGTGGTCAATTGTTGTTGTTGTTGTTAGGTGCCGTCGAGTCGAAATCCGACTCATAGCGACCCTCATAGGGTTTTCAATGACTGAGTGCTTCGGGATTGCCTTGGCAGTGGATTGCCAGGCCCTTCTCCCAAAGTGGTCAATAGGCATGACAAAACAAAACAACAACAAAAAATAAAAAATAAAAAGGAAGGTGCAATGTAAGAGTTTTTTGTTTGTTTCTCTGAGCAAGAATGTCATTCTGTAGGCCAGGTTTATCTCAAACTCTCAATCTTCCTGCCTCAGCCTCCTGAGTGCTGGAATTACAGGAGGGAACCATCATGCCAGGCCCAATGTAAGTTTTTTTTCATTCTTTTTAAGCAACTCCCCTTTATTCTGGAAATGTCTTCCTGTTTTCTCTCATTATATTGCCCTCCTCTTTTTTTTTAACGGTACTGGGGGTTGAACCCAGGGCCTCACACCTGCATGCTTTGTAAGTGCTGGACCACTGAGCTGTACCCCCAGCCCATTTTTTTTTTTCTTTTTGAGACAGGGTCTCACTAAGTTATGCAGACTGCCTCTGGTCTGGAACTTTCGATCTTCCCGCCTCTGCCTCCTGAGCCGCTGGGATTACAGGCATGTGCCACTGTGCCCTGCAATACTGCCCTTTCTTTAAATAACAAATGTGTAGTAAATTCTTTCTTTTGTAAAAAAGTTGTTGTTAGGTGCCCTCAAGTCAGGTCCAGTTCATATAGACCTGATATACAACAGAACAAAACACTCCAACACTATGCCTTATTTCTCTGCTATTCATAAGGTTTTCAAAGGTTGATTATTTCAGAGTGCGTTATGAGATCTTTCTCCCATTTTTGTGGTGCTGGGGATTGAAACTGGGGCCTCAGAGAGCAGAGCAGCACTCTACCAATTGAGCTAAATCCCAGTCCCTGGGAAAAGGTAGGAGTGAGCTTATTTTTTAAATGTTATTACTGGTAAAGTAAAAAGTGGACAGCCCTCTTTCATCTTCAGATTTTATTTTGGTTTTGGTTTTATGGATCTGACCTGGGTAAACCTAAGACCTACTGGTTGATTGAGTGGCTAGTGATGGTCTCAATAAGAAGGCCCAACATCTGAATTAGTGGTCACTGACTATGCATCCTTCAGCAAACTACCTCTTTGAGTCCACATTTCTTCATCTGAAATGAGTCTGTCCTGATGTTTCAGTAGGATCCTGCAAGAAAAATCTAGTGGCACTGGTTTATCCTTGTGGTATGAGGTTGAGTGGTAAGAGGTGGGAGAAAGGGTAAGAAGATAGACTTTGGAAGTAGGCAGGCATGGGTTCAGTTTTCAACTCAGAAACATTACTATCCATGTTATTCTACAAATAGTTTGGTCTCTCTATACTTCAGTTTGGGGCTGGGATTTAGCTCAGTTGGTAGAGCGCTGTGTTCAATTCCCAGCACCACAAAAATGGGAGAAGGACCTGGCAATCCACTCCCAAGGCAATCCCGAAACAGTCTGCCATTGAAAACTCTATGAGGGTCGCTAGGATACTGACTCGAGGGCACCTAACAACAACAACAAATACTTCAGTTTCCTTATGTGCCATAGAATAGGAAGGATAATACTGACCTCATAGGGTTATTATGAGAATAAAATGAGATGGTAGGTGTTATGTCTTAGCATACATCAGGCATATAATAGTGTTTCATAACTAGGAGTTAAAAAAAAAATAGCCAGACACATGGCTGACACATGGCTGTAATCCCAATGACTCAGGAGGCAGAGGCAGGAGGACCGCAAGTTCGAGACCAGAGGCAGAGGTAGTCTGTGTAATTTAGTGAGACCCTGCCTCAAAAAGTAAAAAAATGGGCTGGGGGTGCAGCTCAGTTGTATAGCACTTGCAAAGCATGCAAGCATGAAGCCCTGGGTTCAACCCCCAGCATCACAAAATACATAAATAAAATCTGAATACAACTCCTCACAAAAGGTACAGTAGATTGCATGTATGAGGCCTCGGGTTCAATCTTCAGCACAGAGACAGAGAGTAGGGGCTTGGGAGGAAGAGAGGAAGATGAAAGAAATAAGATGAGTAAATGACAGTTGGTTTGTTTTTGTTTTTGATTTTGCTTTTTGACAGAGGTCTCCCCATGTAACTCAGGCTGTCCTTGAACTCATAATCCTCTTGCCTGGACCTCTAGAGTGTCGGAACTACAGATGAATGCTGGGATTTCAGGCATGTGGCACAGATGTGTGGTAGTTATCATTATTATGGAATCAATTTAACTCATGGTCTACCATATCCTACAGAGCAAGAAGTCCTCATTCCTAACATACTACAGATCACACACTATAAGAGATCTCATTCTGGGCATGGTGCCATATACCTGAAATCCTAGAACTTGGGAGGCTGAGGCAGGATCCCCATGAATTCTGATCTACACAGTGAGCTCAGAGAGAGAGAGAGAGAGAAAGGGGGGGGGGAGAGGGAGATTCCAGAGTACAACATGTGCATTCAAAGCATTGTGCCTTTAAGACGTTTTTGAGGAGTCTCGCCATATATCGGAGGCGAGTCGCAAACTCCTGATCCTCCTCCTGCTTTAGCTTCCTAAATGCCGGGATTACTAGCCTGGGCTACCAATCCTGGCCTTAAGACTTTTAAAATAGACTTTAGTGATAACATTAACTATGTGAAAAATAACATCTTGATAAATCTGTACTAAATCCAAACAGTAAGTTGGAGCATACCTTATCTGAATTCTTGGCAACTAAGCTTACTGCTTTTCCCTTTTTCTAAAATAATTAAACATAAAAATTGTTTTGTCTTGCGGTAACTCACTCTTTGGCTGTGAGAAACTGCAGGATATTTTCTCTAAAGATCACTGCTTTTTAAGAAAACAAGCATTCCAATACCAATCTCTAGAAAGTCAACTGTGTGTGTATGGGTGTCTGTATATATATGTGTGTATATGTATATAATTTTTTTTGACATATTGGGGGTTGAACCCAAGACTTTGAGCATTCTTTGCAAGCACTCTACCATTGCACCCCCAGACCATTTTTAAATTGTTTATCTTGAGACAAGTTCTCACTAAATTATGCAGGCTGCCTCTGGTCTCAAACTCCTGATTCTCCTTGCTCAGCCTCCCAAGTGGTGCTCCACCACCTCTAGCTTAAACAACAATATATTTTTACAATACCTTTGCATTATAAAGAAAATACACTCAATCTCTAGACTTCTAACAATATCAGTATAAGTATGTTTTATCCTTTTTTTTTTTTGAGACAAAAGTCTCGTTTAGCCCAAGCTAGCCTGGAACTTACTTGCTTTACATAGCAATTCAGGCTAGCCTTGAGTTGCATCAATTCCCTTGCCACTGCCTCCTGAGTGCTGGAATTAGTCCTGTGCCACCATGCCTGGCCTTGTTTTATCTTACATCAAGATTAGATTGCTAAATAATTATTAGGAGCCTATAATCTAGGTATTGTCATTAACCACGAAAATTAAAATTCATGTATGTAGGGAAGTAATCTGGATATGCCAGAGGGTATCATGGGATCTACTTTTGAATGTAGTTTATAAGTTGATCGGCTGTCTATTCTATTATTCTATAGTCTCTTTTATTTTTAAATTGAAGTGCTTTAGAAATTCAGACTTGTAATTAAGATAATTATTACTATTCAAATCTTATCTCAAAAAATAAATAAATAAATAAAATAAAAGCCAGCTAAGGAAATAAAAGGGGCTGGGCTTTAGCTCAGTGAGTAGAGCGCTGCGCTGCAGTCTCTGAGGCCCTGAGTTCAATTCCCAGCACCGCAAAAATGGGAGAAGGGCCTGGCAATCCACTCCCAAGACAATCCTGAAGCACTCAGCCATTGAAAACCCTGTGAGGGTCGCTATGAGTCGGATACCGACTCGACGGCACCTAACAACAACAACAACAAGGAAATAAAAAAGGTATGAACAAAATGGATTGGAAGATGTGGCCTCTTTAAGTGGTAACAGCCTTTTTAGGAGACTGTGAAAGAGGCCAATGACCCCTGAAAAACCCAACTGCAAGGAAGGAAAAAACCACTGGGTAGCAACCAGGCAAACAATCAGAGACAATCAGTAGCAAAATAAGTACTCCCTAGTTTTATCACTCTTGGCTCCACTGTCACAATGTAACCTTCTGTGATAAACTAAGGTGTCCCAGGGGCTGAATTCTTGGAGTAGGGCAGCAAGCTTTCTTGAAATGTGTGTAGGAGAAAAAAATAAACACAATGTAATCCATTCTATCAAGTAAGTCCACAATTTAATGTAGATTTATCCCCAGAGAAGTCTGAAATTAATTTTTCTTTTTAATTTATAAACATTGAGTGCACTTAAAAAAAAATTTTTTTTTCGAGATAAGATCTCACTGTGTAGCCCAGCCTGGTCTCAAATTCGCAATCCTCCTGCCTCAGCCTCCTGCTAGTATTACAGTCTTGGGATGCTATATTTGGCCATATAGAGGCCATTTTTTTATGATTTATTTATTGCAGATTACTTAACTCATACAAAAAGGTATACTAGGCTGGGAGTAGAGCTCAGAGGTAGGGTGCTTTCCTAGCATGCTCAAGGCCGGGGTTGATAGCAAAAAATTAATAATAACAATAAAAAAATCTTAATTTACAAACAAATAGCCTCCTCTGCACTGGTGAACTAAAAAATTTCTTTCTCTCTTTCTTTCTTTCTTTCTTTCTTTTTTTCTTTCTTTCTATCTTTCTTTCTTTTTTTTTTTCAGTGCTGGAAGATTGAACCCAGGGCCTTACATAGGTGCTTTACCACTAGGCTGTACCCCTACATGGCCCCTCTATGCCCCCCTTTTTAACCTTAAGGCAGAGTCTCACAAATTTTTTCATGCTGCCCCTAGTTTTGAATTTGAGATCATCCTGCCTCTGCCTCCCTCCTGCTCTGCCTGCCAAACTGCTGGGATTACAGGTGTGCACCATGTGCCTGGCCAACTACATTTCTAACAGAAAAATCTCCCTTGTCTACACTCTTGCCTAATTCCACTTCCATTTTTCATATCTGATGAAAACTAATATTTCAATATTTCTCAAAAGCAATTTTATTCTAACCTACAATATCTTCAAGATTCTCAGTGCTACAGGGATAGCTACATGATAACATGGTCTACACCCAAAATAAGAACTAATATCCCTGTTATTAAACATACATAACAGGGCCCACCAGAAGAGGGGACCATGTGCAATTAAGTGACACCATCCTGTTAGTTCCTATTCCCCTAGAAGGGAAAAACAAAGCAAAACAAAAACCAACTCCGAGATACAAAACGTTACTATCTTTTTTTTTGGTGAGGTAGTGTTTTCCACCCCCCACCCCCACCCCCAGGTGAGAGTGGAGATAAGAGTCTTGCTAAATCACCCAAGTATGCCTCAATCTTTTGATCTTCCTGCCTCAGGCTCCCAAGTGCTGGGATTCAGATGGGTGCCATGGTGGCCAGTTCACACATAATTTAACTTGCCTAACCAAATTCTTCAATAAATAGGATCAGAGTTTTTACCTCATATGATTTGACCTCAATTGATCAAAGTTTTCCCTTACAATTATTAAAACATTCACCTTGCCTACAAAGTGAAAAGCTGACTTCCTAAATTGTACCAGTTGCCTATAAATTATAATACTGACAGCACTATGTCAGAAAACCTCTCCAATTTACATCTCTCCTCCTTCTAGATCTCCCAAAGTCCCCTGGGCAGGAAGTGGCCACACTGATGTAACCACTCAGCCCGCATGTCAATTTAAAATTATATTGCAATCCTTCCCACCACCAGCAGTGGCCAAAAAATGGCATTTGCATACCTAGAGGTAGTTGCAAAAGATACTACGATTTCATAGTCCCTCTATTCAGCTCCATAGGACTTCAAGTTTTTGCACTTGACAGAAAAAAAGCTTTAAATGTTTCTTTCTTTTTTTTTTTCTTTAAGAAAAAAAAAATGTGCCACCTGGCTCAGTTTTCTCCAGCAACTAAGTTCTACATAGAAAGGAAGAGGCCCGCGACTGCTTGCTGTTCCTAGATAGTTTTCTACCACAGGAAGTGTGAAAGCGCTCAGCGCTTGGAAAGGCTGTTCACGGAAACTCACTAGAATGCCAGCAGATTTAGTCAAAGGCTCCTTCCATATGTAAAACACCCCTGCAGCACTGCAGAACGGTGCGGGGGTGGGTGGGGGGGAGTAAAAAGGGCCAAGAAAAGGGAATGGTTAAAATGGAGGTAAAATGACTCTTCCAAATACAAGAAAGGCATAAGAGTGGAACGAAAGAAGGGAGAAAATATCTTAAAAAAAAAAAAGTCAAATAACAGAAAAGGTAAGAGCTGCAGAGTAACAAAGCTAAAATATAAAAAGACCACTGGGATCAAAGGACTGAAGATTCAAAGTAGAAACACCAAGGCGGGAACAGAGAAATTAAATGTGTAGGGAAGGAAAGATAAGTATAGAAGATGGTGGGGGAGGGGAATGACAAACCAGATAAAGAAGATTGGAAAAGGAGGAGAAACAAAGGGCAGGGATACTGGAAATCCAAACCCCAGACCCATCCCTTCAGGGGAAGACCGGCACTGAGAGCAATAGTTAACTCATTAAAATGTTAAGTGGTAGTCCCAGAGTTGTAAATCTGGGTTAGTAATCTGCAAAGAAAAAGGGGTGGTGTATGCCATTTTTCCACATAGTCTTGATTCTGAAGTTTAACCATAATTTGGTTTAAGACAGAGAGGTTGACAACCTAATTATAATCTCTAATTTAGGGAAAGCGAGGACTTGGGTTTCACCCTGTGTAACCAATACCGATATAAATCAGGAATCACACTAAAACACAGGAAACACCAAAAATCACGTAATCTTGGTGTTTTAGTTCTTGGAAACAATACAGACTACCAAACCTTGCGTTGTTTACATACCTATCTACGTGGACTACCACCTCCCCCCCCCCAAGCTTAACAGTAGTCACAAATTCCTAATATGCCGTAAATAACCCTTTTTCTAACTGGTTAAGCGCCCTTTCCATATTGTTTTAGTATCCTGAGGTCTCAGGAGGCCAATACCTTTATTTTACTTCATTTATTTGGGGGGATATGGGGAGAAAGATCTGAGGTTGCTGCTCTCTAGCGCCTCCTTTCAACCCATCCCGGGCAGCAGCTCACCCCACCGACCCAAGGCTGTAAACTAATCGTTTGCTCGCTCGATGATCCTGAAGCACGGTTCAAACATTTCTTCATTAGCTGGTCATTACCATGAGGTATTATGCAGCCCATTTAGAGCCCGAGAGTGGAACCGAGAAGGAGGGGAAGAGGCACATAAAAGCGACCTGTGCATGATGGTGGGTTAATTTGGGAGGAGGATGACTTGGGGGCGGGGTGAATACTCCTATTTCGAGAGTTCTGTTCTTTTGAAGACACATTAATTTTTACTGGATCAGAAAAATGCTCAATGTGGGTTCCTCGTTCACGTGGAAAGGTTACTGGCTCCGGCCAGCTCTTTCCTGACCACTTCTTGTAGAAATATATGGATTGCGCAGCGCTTCTAGACGATGAAATCGAACAAGAGTGTGGGGAAACAGGGAGGAGGTGAAAGGGAAGGAGAGAGAGAAAGAGAAAGGGAGATTATAAATCTTCCCAGCCTCGTACTAGAATTGGCTTCGCCCCGAGGTGGACACCCGGCCTCTCACGTGCCGCACGGCGGGTCCGACGCACCCAGCTCTGCACACCTCCCACCCTCAGGGCCCGCTCCAAGATCCCGCCGGAATGGGACAGATGCAGCCCCAAAGCCAGAGCGATCCTTAACCAAGTGGCACTCGTAAAACAGTTTCTTAAAAGTCATTCTGACGGAACACATCTCCCTTCCCCATTCCCTTCTTCCACGATCCAAACAATTCCAGGTCAGTCCCTAGCAAGCCTCCCCTACTGCCTCCACTCCAAAAGCTTCACCCCAGAGGGCCCCTCCCTGAAACGCTCTGAGAGGCAGGCGCCAGTGTTTTCCCTACCGATCTGTCCCCTATGGGCAGGGAGAGGGAGAGATCTTGTTCGTGGGGGACTCTTGAGCACGAGACAGCCAAGCTCCTCAGCCACAACTTGGGCAAACTCTTGTCTCCTCCTTAGAGGCGCCCAGACCTCCGACTCTCCCCAGGAGGCCAGCTCTGCAGTCATCAGCACACTTGGAGATCTTTCCCAGGCCACACTTGCCCTCCCCCAGTCTGATTTCCAGCGGAGCCGGGGGTCAGGGGCCCAGGCGTCCCTGCTGCCCGCACCCCACGCCGCGGCCAGGCCTCCGGGGCGGGCGGCAAAGTCCTCCCTCCGGGGGCATTGTTTACCACCCGCAACAAAAGCGCCCGGAGCGGCCCGGGTTGGGGGGTCGCGGCGGGGCGCCGGCCCACCCCAGAAGCTGCTGGGGGGCCGCGGATGCCAAGCCCCGGCCACGTTCAGCCCAGGCCGAGAGTCGTCCCCCGAACCCCCTCAGGCCTCAGAGTCCGAGTCCCCGCTCCCCACACTCCTGCCCTCTTGCCCTGGCCCGAACTCACCACGGGCTGGCTTGGGACACCGGAGTAGCGCGCTTTCCCCGTCCCCAAGCCTGCACCAGCCCTCAGGCAAACTTTTCAACTCGAGCTGGTCCCCACAACTTTGGAGCCTGGGGCCCCGGTGGGTGCAAGGGGTGCGGACGGGCCTGGGATGGATACCTACCTTCAGGCACCGTCAGGGCCCAAGCCCCCGGGATGGGCTGCTGCTTCCCAAAGGTCCACAGTGGAGAGGCAGGTAAAGCTGCATGACTGGGGCGGGGCAGGGAGGTGTCCCGGGGGGGCAGACCCGGGAGCAGAGGGGCCAGCGGCTGCGCGCACAAAGCTGCGCCGGAGCGAACTGCGCGGCCACTCCCCGCCAGGTCAGCCCCCCGGAGCAGTAGTGTCTCCCCAGGACAGACCTCTGGGAGTGAAGCTGGGGCTCAGCCTTCGCTGGACCCTGCCCGGCTGAGCTAGAGGCAAAACACGAGCTGGATTTCCCCAAACCGGAGTTGGACTCCCCTGTCGACCCCCACCTCCTCCCCTTCGCCCTCCTCCCCTCTCTCACAATATCCTCCTTCCCCTTTCCCCCTAAGTTCAAAGAAGAATTATTGGAGAGGTCGTAGGACGGTGTTACGGTTTTCTTGTCGCTACCTTTTCCCTGAGGATTTCTTGAGGTAAGAGAAAAATGTCTTGAGGGCCTCTAAATAGCATGTTTATAGATGCATCAAGGGGGTGCCAGGTGGGAGATGACACTGTTGAGCAATATGTGGGTTGCAAGCAATGGAAAAGCAAAGAGAAACCAGATGAGGGTTGTGACTCAGCGCTTGATGTCTGCAAAGGTCTGCAAAGGTCATCATAATTTTTTATTAGTTATTTGGTCCTGGACCTCAGGGTGGTCATATTCACTTTATAGGTGAAGAAGCAAAGGCGCAGGAAGAGTTTTTCACTGTAGGCAGAATAATCAGTAGTATTCCGGCAAAATTAAGACTTAAGACATCTGAGTTTCTCCCCAAATGTTTGATGCTGTTGCTTGTTTGATAGCTGTTGTTTCTTCTAGCCATCAGACAAGGGAATCCAAGACTTTAATGGGGTTACTATGGTAAGGAAAGTGCTGTTCGTGGAACTATCATTTCTTCCAGTCAACCTTCAACTGAAGGAAGAAGATTCATCCTCCTAGTGCCTTTCACACGTTCTACCTCCACTTCACACTTGTGGTTTGTGTTACAAGCACTTTATAAATGTAATTAGATTGCTCCTTTGAGAAAGATTCCTAAACTTTCGCTCTTCCTCACTGATGGCTTCACTAGAATTTTTTCTTGAATGAAGATCCAAGCATACAAAGATGAATAAAGTTTGTCTCTGACTCAGAAGGAACACAGATTCCAAGTTGGCAAGCAAAATGTACTGATGTTGGCATCACAGTGTTTTCAATGATACAATCAAAGAAAGTGTCTTGATTGGAGAAACTCAGGAAAATGGCATCTGGGCAATGGTAGGGCACTTACCTAGCCTAGCCTTCACAAGGCCCTGGGTTCAATCAGTACAGGGGGTAGGGGTAGAAAAAAGAAAAAAGAAATGGCTTTTGAAATAAATTTTTTTTTGCTTTCTTTTTTCCTTGGGTCCTGACTGTTTATAAGCTGAGCTGAAAGTCATTTTTTTCTAGAGCCCAGGGAATGCCCTCCATCACTCCTATCCTACTTTCAGCTTCTCTCTAAGTTGGTCATTATTGTGGCCTCTCTGTTCTTAGAGGTTCTCTTCAGCCAGACTCCTAGCCTCCCAGCCTCCCCTAGAAATAAATCTTATAAACCAGGCATGGTGGCACACACCTATAATCCCAGCAACTTGGGAGGCAGAGGCAGAAGGGTCACAAATTCGAGGCTAGAGGCAGTATAAGTTAGTGAGACCCTGTCCCAAGATAAAATGTAAAAAAAGGACTGAAGGTGCAGCTCAGTGGTATAGCACTTGCAAAGCATGGAAGGCTGAGGCAGGAAGGATTGGCGAGTTCAAAATCCAGGTCTACATAGAGAGTTCCAGGCCAGTCTGGGCTACACAGCAAGATTCTGTCTTAAGAAAAAAAAAAAAAAAAAAAGGAAAAATATATTAAAAAATAATAATAATAAATAAATAAAAGATAAGGAGTGGGTGGTGGAGCTGTGAAAAGTGGTATGAGGCTCTGGGTTCAACCTCCCAGTACTGTAAAAAATATATATATAATAATATAATAATAATAATGAATCTTGTAGCTAAAAATTGACTTTTCTTAGTCAATTGTTTTGCTGTTTTTTTTTTCTTGCGGTACTGGGGGGCTGAACCCAGGGCCTTGCACTTGCATGCTTTGCAAATACTGTACTACTGAGCTGCACCCCCAGCCCATTTTTTTTTACTTGAGACAGGGTCTTGCTAAATTATTCAGACTGCCTCTGGTCTCAAACTTTCCATTTTCCTGCCTCTGCCTCCTGAGTGACTGGGATTATAGGCATTCTATTCGACACGACACCCAGCACCCCAGAGTTTTTTGTTTGTTGTTTGGTTGGTTGGTTTTGTTTGGCCTTGAGACAGAGTCTCACTATGTTGTCCAGGCTGGCCTCAAACCTTTGGTCTCTAGAGATTCTCCTGCCACAGCCTCTGAAGTTGCTGGCACCTTAGGTTCACATGCCACTGCACTCCCCAAAAGCCTAATTGTTAATACATTCTCCTGGGCTCTGGGACCTAAAGGAAAAGAAAGGACTGGCTCAAACTCAGGACCTTGAGCATGCTAGGCAATCTCTTTAAGCTATATCCCCAGCCCTTCACCGTGTTTTATAACACTTAAAAATTGGAAACCATCTAAATATCTATCAAGAAAGGATAGGTTGCACCCACTGGGCAAGTCTGGGACAACTTGCAGTTTGGAAAAAGAGGTTTTTCTTTTCTTCTTTCCTTTCTCTATCTTTTCTTCTTTCTTTCTTTTTCTTTTTGCTGTTGTTTTGTTGTTGAGACAGGGGCTCCCTGGGTTACCCCAGGCTGGCCTGAAACTCACTATGTAGACCAGATTAGCCTCCAACTCTCTGTTGATCCTCCTGCCTCTGCGTCTTGAATGGTGGGATGATAGGTGTGCACCATCATGCCCAACTAAGAGAGTTCTCTTGGAGAAATAAATTTAGTAGTCATCAGCATTCAAATGATACTCAAAGTTACATTACTATCTGCTTCTTAACATAGCATCTAGCAAAATTACCTCCAGAAACTTTGGCTGACCACTGGGTCAGAAAAGGAGGCTGGTATTTACAATAGAAACTAAACTCTTGAACAAATCTAAACTAAACAACATAAAGGCATCTAGCCAAGGAGAAGAAAAGGAAGTGAAATTCTTTGTAGACCTCAATATCAAAGAATAAGGCCAGGTATGATGGTGCATATCTGTAATGTCAGAATTTGGAAGGCTGAGGCAGGAGGATGCACTGGGCTACATAGTGAAACCTTGTCTTTAAAAAAAATAAAAGAGTAGATGTCAAGTGTGGTGGCACATGCCTGTAATCCCAATACTCAGAAGACTGAGGCAGGAAGGATTGACATGAGCTTGAGAACCAAGTCTACACAGAGAGTTCCAGGCCAGTCTGGGCTACATAGCAAGACCCTGTCTAAATATATACATAAATATATACATATATATATACCAATTGCCTATATATTTATGCAGCTCAGTGGTACAGCATTTGCAAAGCATGTAAGTGCAAGGCCCTGGGTTCAAACCCCAGTACAACAACATGTAATATATGTGTGTGTGTGTGTGTGTGTGTGTGTGTATAGTGTAATATATATGTAATATATGTAATTACATAAAATATGTAATTACATAATATATTACATATATATTACATATAATATAATATATTATGTAATATGTATTACATATTATATTACATATTATGTAATATATATTATGTAATATACCTATCCTGCAGCCGTAGCCCTGTGGCATCCGATCCCGTCAGATCTCGGAAGCCGAGCAGGGTCGGGCCTGGTTAGTACCTGGATGGGAGACCGCCTGGGAACACCAGAAGCTGTAGGCTTGGGAGAAGGACCTGGCAACCCCCTCCCAAAAATCAATCTGCCATTGAAAACCCTATGAACAGCAGAGAAGCACTGGCAATAGTGTTTCCCCTGTTGTACAGAGGATCGCTATGAGTCGGATACTGACTCAACGGCACCTAACAACAACAACAACAATATATATGTTATATATATGTGTGTGTGTGTGTATATATATATATATATATATATATATATATATATATATCATGTTGTTGTTGTTAGGTGCCATCGAGTCAGTATCCGACTCATAGCAACCCTCATAGGGTTTTCAATGGCTGTTTCGGGATTGCCTTGGGAGTGGATTGCCAGGTCCTTCTCCTATAATATAAAGTATATATAATATAATATATAACATAGTTATATATTTATATATAGTTTTAAAATAAATAAATAAATAAGTAAAAGATAAGGAGTGGAGGGCAGGGCTGTGAACAGTGGTAGACCAATTGCCTAGCATTTGTGTTTGATCCCCAGCATTGCAGTGATAATAATAATAATATTTTCTGTTGGCCAAAATTTAAAAGTTTAGTAATACCAAGTATTGGTATTGGTGTGGAATTCTTGTACATTGCTGATAGTATAGGTGGAACAACAAATAAATAAGACAGACTCTATTCTCTATAAGGAGGTCAGGGTGGTACATAGATAATGATGACATAATGGTGGGTAGGAAAAAGTTAATTGTTCCTTGGTGATGTGGAGCAGCACAATCTACATGGTTCTGGGTGAGAGCAGGGGAAGCTGGCAAGACACATGTGCACTAACACAAGCCAGAGGTAATTCACCATTGGAAAGATCTAGTACTGCCCATTCTGCTAGGACTCCAAGGAGTAAGAAAAACTTAAGACCCAAGAGAATTACCAAAGAACTTACACTGAGTAGGTGTTCAGGAATTAGAATTTACTGATCAATTTACTGGCATAATGAAGGAAAAAATCAAAGTGTTTTCTCTCTCTACTCACACTCCACCCCACCATAGAACATTTCTGTGATTAGATGTGTGAGAATTCCCCCCCACACACCCACCAATTCTCCATCAATCATCAACTGGATATACAATGAATCTATGCTTAGTATCTGCAAGAGATTAATTCCATGACTGCTTGAGGATACTCAGGGCTTATGTAAAATTGCATAATATTTACATATAACTATACACATCCTCCCAGTCTATCTTCCCACATACTTTATTTTTTAAATTAACTAATTAGCTAGTTGTGGTGGCATACCCCTGTAATCCCAGTGATTTGGGAGGAGGCAATCTGAGTGAGACCCTGACTCAGAAATAAAAAATAAAAAATGGGCTGGGGGTGTAGGCCAGTGGCAAAGCACTTGCAGAGTATGTGTGTATGTGCGAGGGCCCAGGGTTCAAGCTCCTGTGGTACTGGTGGTTGAACCCAGGGCCTCATGCTTGCATTCTCTGCAAGTGCTGGACGACTAAGCTGCACCCTCAGCCCATTTTTTTACTTTTTGAGACAGGGTCTCACTAAATTACACAGACTACCTCTGGTTTTGAACTTGCGATCCTCCTGCCTCTGCCTCCCAGACTGCTGGGATTACAGGTGTGCTCCACCGTGCCCAGCAAAATTACTTAATTTTGAGACAGAATCTTCTATCTTACCTAAGTTTGCCTCCAACTTGGGGTCCTCCTGCCTCAGCCACAAATGTTAGTTCAATTCAATTCTGATACAATCTAGATAGTATTTAGATTGCACAGGTTAAGGGATCAATTCCACTAGACAGCTTCACTTTCTGGGTCCGGTGGTACACACCTGCAATCCGAGCACTACAAGGAAAGCTGAGGCAGGATTGGAAGTTAGAAGCCAGGCTGGCCTACACAGGGAGTTCCATGCTGGTCTAGGCTATATAACAAAACCCTGTCTAAAAAAAAAAAAAGGAGAGACTACTCCACTTGAGACACTAATTAATTACGTATCTTAGGTGTGACCTATGCTTCCCAATGGCTATAAATTGGGGTTCCCACAACCCCACCTTCCACCCACCAAAGGTTTGATAATTTACTAGGAAGTTTCACAGAATCCAAGGATATGTTTTACTTATGTTTACTAGCATATCATATAGGATACAGCTGATCAACTAGGTGAAGTGATGGGAAGGCAAGGCTCTGAGTAGGGGAAGGTCAGGTAGCTTCCATCTGGGCCTCTACCCTACAGCACCTCTACAGGGTCAGCAACCTAGAATGTTATCAAATCTCATTGCTCAACATTTTTCGGAAAGTGTATTCCCCAAACCATCCCCCTCTTTCCTAGAAATTGGTGGATGGAGCTGAAAGCTTGATGTTTTTGGTGACCAGCCCCAACCAGAGGCTATAGATGATGGGACCCACTCTAAATCTCTTTAACATAAACTCAGTTGTGATTTAAGAGGATTGTTCTGAATAACTAAAGACATTTCTATCACTCAAGAAATCCCAACAGTTTTAGAAGCTCTTTGTCAGGATTTGGGGACAAAGACCAAATAACAGGGATGTCAAAAAGTATATACACATTAACTGTATTAAAATTGTAATACTCAGTACATATCAATAAGAAAAGATGAATACAAGTCACATTTGACTTCTGCAGGTACAAGAAGTAATGCTAGGGGCCGGGCGTGGTGGTGCACGCCTGTAATCCCAGCGGCTCGGGAGGCGGAGGCGGGAGGATCGCAAGTTCGAGACCAGAGGCAGTCTGCGTAACTTAGCGAGACCCTGTCTCAAAAAGTTTAAAAAAATGGGCTGAGGTGCAGCTCAGTGGTCCAGCACTTGCAGAGCATGCAGGCGCGAGGCCCTGGGTTCAATCCCCAGTACCGCAAAAAAAAAAAAAAGAAGAAGAAGAAGTAATGCTAGGCATTGGAAAGGTAATTCAACTCAACTTTGAAAAGTAATACACACACTGGGCACAGTGGCTCATGCCTGTAATTCCAGCTACTTGGGAGGCAGAGGCAGGAGGATCTCAAGTTCGACACCAGAGGCAGTCTGCATAATTTAGTGAAACCCTGTCACAAAAAGTGGGGGAAAAAAAAAAAGGCTGGGGGTGCAGCTCAGTGGTACAGCATTTGCAAAGCATGTAAGTGCAAGGCCCTGGGTTCAAGCCCCAGTATCACAAAAAAAGAAAAAGTAATACATAGATAACATCTCTTAAAATGTGTATACATTCCTCCCCATATCTCATGTTATGCCACACAGACCTACGAACCATTTCCTCACTTGTTTCCAAGATGAATTGGAAGAGTATCAAAAATACACAACAGAAGAGTGGGATGTAGCTCAGTAGTAGAATGTTTGCTTAGTGTGTCCAAGGCTCTAGTTGTGATCTCTAGCAACACACACACACACACACAAAATAAGTGAATTAAACTAAAGCAAAAGCTCTGAAGAACATACAAGTGTAAATACAATAGATGGGAGGTTTGTACATTTCAGTGGACAAAGTGAAAGAAAAGGGAAATCAAACTGATAGCCTAAAGAAGAAAAAAATGAAATTTACAATATTGGTTTGGAGGAAGAATTAGCATGTTTTCACAGTGACTGTGGAGTATGAAGATATATTTTAGTTGTGGTCGTGAAAATGAGATCTTTTATATTACAATCAGCTGCCAAAAGGACTAGACGGCAAATCAAGAACTTTCTGAGTTAAAATGACTCTTTTTGTTTGCTTGATTTTTGAGGCAGGGTCTCACTGTGTAGCCCTGCTGTCCTGGACCTCTCTATGTAGACCAGGCTGGCCTCGAACTCGTGTCAATCCTCCTACTTCAGCCTCCCAAGTGCTGGGATAACAGCCGTGTGCCACTTCATCTGTCTCCGTCTATTATTTCTATCCTGTGAAGCCGTGTGCTACGTTCCTAGACTATATTCGTTTAATTTTAACCTAAGATATGTTAGGGCCTGTCCTACTCTGATGATTCGCTTTATGTCATATTTCATGACCCATACATATGATACAGGGGCTGGGATTTAGCTCAGTTGGTAGAGCACTGCGCTGCAGTCTCTGAGTTCCCGAGTTCAATTCCCACCACCGCAAAAATGGGAGAAGGGCCTGGCAATCCACTCCCAAAGCAATCCCGAAACAGTCAGCCATTGAAAACCCTATGAGGGTCGCTATGAGTCAGATACCAACTCGACGGCACCTAACAACAACAACAACAACACATATAATACACTTTTTAATTTTATTTTTATTTAATTTTATTTTTGATGTGCTAGGGATTGAGCACAGGGCCTCATGCGTGCTAGTAAGTGCTCCACTGCTGAGCAACATGTCCAGTCTAGTTGTTGTTGTTATTAAATGCCATCCAGCCTAAGAGGCATTGAGACAAAAAATCACTTGCTTGGCCCAGTGGCTCATACCTGTAATCCCAGCGACCCAGGATGCTAAGGCAGGAGGATTGCAGATTCAAGGCCAGAGGCAGCCTGCACCCTAAACCCCTTTTTTATTTTTCATTTTATTTTGAGGCAATCTTGGTAAATTGTACAGGCTGTCACTGGCTTCCCAATAGCCAACCTGGAGCTGGTTGTGGTGGCACAAGGCCATAATCCCATTATTCTGGAGGCTGAGGCAGGAGAATTGATAAGAATTCAAGGCCAGCCTGCTTTATACAGTGAATTCCTGACCAAGCCTGAATGTGCTACTGAGTTATGCAGGTACACTCTGTCTCAAAAAGCCAAAAAAAAAAAAAAAGAAAGAAAGAAAGAAAAAAGGAAAAAGAAAAGAAAAAGAAAAAAAAGAAATTGCCTGCTTCCTGCCTCAGTCCCCCCAGTGCATGCCCTGCTCTTTATCAACTTAACCTGCTTCAGGGAGTTTTTGTTGTTTGTTTTTGGCAGTACTTGGGTTGAACCAGGACCTCCCGCATACTTTGTGAGCACCTACCTCTGAGCTGCATCCCCACCTTCTTCTTCTTTTTTTTTTTTTTGCAGTGCTGGGGGTTGAACCCAAGGCCTTGCGGTTGCATGCTCTGTAAGTGCTGGACCATTGAGCTGCACCCCCGGCCCATTTTTTACTTTTTGAGACAGGGTCTTGCTAAATTACGCAGACTGTGTCTGGTCTCAAATTTGCCATCCTCCTGCCTCCTCCTACAGGTGTGTGCCACCGAGCCCGGCCACCCCCAGCTTCTTTCTTTCTCTCTCTCTCTTTCTTTCTTTCTTTCTTTTTCTTGATACAGGGTCTTGCTAAATTACACAGGCTGCCTCTGACCTTGGATTTGTGATCCTCTTGCCTCAGCCCCCAGAGTTGCTGGGATTACAAGTGTGCCAGGGCTTTGACCAAGTTAGATAGTGGCTCTACCGCTAAGCCACACCACCAGCCCTACTCTTTTTTTTTTTTTTTTTTTTTTTTTTTGATAAGCCTGGGTCTCACTATGTTACCCAGGCTAGTCCCAAACTCCTAGGCTCAAATCGTCCTCCCCTCTCAGCTTCCCAAATATCTAGGACTATAGGGACATGCCACCAATGTTTGGCTATCCAGTTAATCCTTGGATGGGAAACCAGGAATACCAAGCAATGGAGGCTTGGGAGAAGGATCAGACAGCCCACTCCCAAAACAATCAGCCATTAAAAGCCTATGAATAGCAGAGAAGTACTGACAATAGTGCTGGGCACAGCAGTTTTTTGGGGGAACATTTTGTCTGTTATATATAGGGTTGCTATGAGTTGGACCTGACTCAATGGCACCTAACAACAACAAACTCATTTTTTTTATGGCTCAGCTCAACTTTCTAGCTTTTCTTAATCTTCCACTCCTTCCATAAAGCTGATTTCTCTTTGTACCTTCCTGTGCCTCAGGCACACACTTCATGTAGTATAGATAACTGCCAAATTATACTTATTTATTTGTAGATGCTTGCCCTTGCAAATATTTTTGTAAGAATTTTACCTTACTCATTTTCATATCTTGACCACCTAATAGAAGACTTGGAGACAGCTAAGGTTCATGACAATGTTTATTGAAATGGGACCTCAATTTCCTTCCTATTTTATATATTGGGTATAAGTAGAGTTAAGGGGAAGTTTTTTATTGTTGTTTGTTTGCTTATTTTTAATTTTTTTAAAAAGATGGGTTCTTATTATGTGAGATCAGGCTTAAGGTCACTTCAAAATCACTCTGGTTCCTTGAAAACTAACCCTCAACAAAAGCTGTGTCATAAGGACAGCTATGTCACAAGATGGCTATGCCTGCTGAAGGGCTGGATTAAGAAAAAGGTGGTGTTGCAAGATAACCTTGTAAAAGGTCAAATTTGGGGAATTCCTGCAAAGGGGTGGGCTCCTGAAAATGGAAACTTACATTGTACTCCCCCACCCCTTAAATTGCCCTATAAAACCTGAACAGACCAGACTTGAGTTGCTGTTCCCTCCGAGTCCACTCCCAGGGCTAGGGGCAGCCAACTGGCCAGTGTATTAAAGCTTCCTTCTGCTGCTGATCTGTTTGTGTCTTGGAGTATTTTTCTGGGGTTGAGCTGCTGGGTACAACAATTATTAGCCCAGGCCTTCCTGAAACTCTCTATGTAGCCCAAGGTAGTCTTGAGCTCCCATGGATCCTCCTCGCTTGGCCTCCCTAATGCTGGGATTAAGGTATGTGCCACCACCCCTGGCTTAAAGGGAAGCTTTCAAAGAGACTTTTCAGGGTTAATAGTGTGGCTCAGTAGTAGAGTACATGTACTAGGCCGTGGGTTCAATTCTCACCACCAACAGAGCAAACACAACACAAACCAGACCTGAGTCTGCGGTCCCAGCACTTGGGAGGCCAGGGCAGGAGCATCAATGAGAGCTCAAGACCAAAAGCAGCCTGCCCAATTTAGTGAAACCTTGTCTCAAAATAAAACATAAAGACTAATGTAGCCGGGCGCAGTGGCACACACCTGTAATCCCAGTGACTGAGGAGGCAGAGGCAGGAGGATCGCAAGTTTGAGACCAGAGGCAGTTTGCATAATTTAGCGAGACCCTGTCTCAAAAAGTAAAAAAATGGGAAGAGAGTGCAGCTCAGTTGAACAGCACTTGCAAAGCATGCAGGCATGAGGCCCTAGGTTCAAACCCCAGTACCGCTAAATAAATAAATAAATAAATAATAAAAATAAAAAAGGGTCCAGGGGTACAACTTAGTGCTGGCCTAGCATGCTCAATGTTCTGGGTTAACCCCCCCAGTACTGCAAAAAACAAAACAACAATGACAAGAGAAAACAAAACAAAAAGCCACCTTTACTGCAGCTTTGGCTTTTTCCATACCTTGGCTTGCCCTCCACATCTAATTTGTCAGCAAGCCAAGCAGGTATTGTATCTTCTATCCCTCCTCCTCTCTTACCCTCACTTTCATCTCTCTCCACTTGATCTTAGCCAATAGGTCGGGGAGTGATATCCTTATCTTTCCCTTCCCAGCATCTTACCATGTGGTCCAACCTGGCCTTGAATTTGAAATCTTCTTGTCTCAGTCTCTACAGTGCTAGCCTTATAGGTATATGACCCTATGGCCCAGTTTTTCTGTTTCTGTTCTGGTCACCTTGTTTTCATGCTCCTCTCAGCCCTTTTGCCTGGATTGTGTGAAACCTTTCTAAATAATTTCCCTATGGCCAGCTCTGTCAATGTCTGCCTTCTCAATCTTAGTTTCCATTTGTCTGAGATTTATTTTTCTAAAACACAGCTGTAACTGTCACTGGCAGCACAGTACAGAAGTGCAGCTCAGTGTGTTCCCCTAGTTGGGTCCTCCACTTGGTTAAGTTGGGTCCTTGGCTTCATCACAGAAAAGAATTTCAGAACAAGTTGGTGAGAATGAAAGAAAATTATAGAGTTTATTAAGTCCATGCATGTGGGCCCTCAGAGAGAGATAGGCATCCAGAACACAGACATGGGCTTCCCAGGAAAGCCAAAAAGGAGAAATCCCCTGGGCATGTGTTCTCTCCAGCTTTCTTTCACCACAGCACACCCCATGTTATGTCAGCCCTGGGCACCCAGCTCTGGGTGCTCAGTGTGACAGCAAGTCTCAAGTCCCTAGAAAGGTCCTGGACATGGGCTAAGGAGGTGCCAATAAGATCTAAGGAAATTCCATTGTTTAGGTTTAAGAGAAAAAGTCACCAGGCAGTTCCTTGGTCCTGTCTCAAAGAAGCACAGAATTACAAAGGGGAAAACAAAGTCAAATTCAAAGGTTACATACAGTTTTGACCCCCAGCATGGCTTATTACTATTTTACCATTTTTATTATTTAAAATGTCTCCCCAAAATAGCATCTCTATGTAGGGAGTACTCATAGCAGTCCTTTGGTAGTTGTGTCAAAGTTCCTGATTCTCAGCTGGCGAGACTCAAAGTGGATTCTGGGGTGAAAGCTCTTTCCCTTTCCATGTCCCCAAATTTCCCTATCTATCTTGCCTCATAACTACCTTCTTATCCACTAAATTAAGACTAAGCTCTTTAGCAATGATTAAAACAGCTTGGGATATAACCTTAACCTACTTTTCTAATGTTATTGGTTAGTGGTCTGCCATACATATATTGGGGAATCACAGGGTGGGGTAGGAGGAAATTAAGTTGTTCCTTGAACAAATTGTATTTCCTGTGTGTGTGGTGTGTGCGTATGTGTGTGTTTTCCTTGGCCCATACTTAGCCATGTAAAAGGGTAGTTCCGTTACCTCCTTCCTTGATGATCACTGAAAAGTGTGATTTGCCTTTCTCTGTAACTCCACTTTTACTTTATTTGTATATTACAGTTATTCCACTATTTGAGTCACATTCATCTCATGAAAGAGTAAATTCCTTGAGAGACAGATTCAGTTTTCCTTCCCTTCTTTAGCCCTTATATACTAGTTGCTATGAGCTGGGCATGGTGGCTTATTTGTTGTTGTTGTTAGGTGCCGTCGAGTCGGTATCCGACTCATAGCATGCCTGTAATTCCAGTACTTGGGAAGCTGAGACAGTAGGATTTTGAGTTGGAGGCCCTGTCTCAAAAAAGAAAAAAAAAAGATATTTTAAAAGTGAAGGAGGTAGAAAGGTCCTTGTCTTCATGGAGCTTACATTCTGGTGGGAGAAAACTGACAATAAAAACATTTTTTAAACAAATATATATGAATTTCTCCATATATATACTGCTGACAGGAGGACAAGGCAATGCACTCCCAAAACAATTTTGAAAAAAAAAAAAAAAAACAGTCAGCCATTGAAAACCCTATGAAGGTCACTTTGAGTCAAACCCGACTCCATAGTACCTAACAACAACATATATACTGCTGATGTTGTTGTTGTTAGGTGCCCTCAAGTCGGTATCAGACTCATAGCGACCCTCATAGGGTTTTCAATGGGCTGGGATTTAGGTCAGTTGATAGAGTGCTGCTCTGCAGTCTCTGAGGTCCCGAGTTGGATTCCCAGCACCACAAAAATGGGAGAAGGATGTGGCAACCCACTCCCGAGGCAATCCCGAAACAATCAGCTATTGAAAACCCTATAAGGGTCGCTACGACTCAATGGCACCTAACAACAACAACAGGGTTTTCAATGGCTGTTTCAGGACTGCCTTGGGAATGAATTGCCAGGTCCTTTTCCCATTTTTGTGGTGCTGGGAATTGAACTCGGGACCTCAGAGACTGCAGCACAGCACTCTACCAACAGAGCCCATATACTGCTGATAAGTGCTATCAAAAAGATTAAATTTAAAGCAGAGAAAAAAATGAATTGTGATAAAGATGAGAATGGAGTGGATGGTAATTTTAAATATCACTGCTAGGAAAGGTCTCTCTGAAAAAGTGACAAAATGTAAAAAACAAGAGGAAAGGAGGAAGTTACATAGAATATATGGGGAAAAGCAGTTCAGGAAGGAGCAGCATGTTACCAGGTATGTAGCCCACACCTGTAATCCCAGTGATTAGGGAAACAGAGGCAGGAGGATCTTGAGTTTGAGGCCAGAGGCAGCCTAGGTAATTTAGCAAGACCCTGACTCTAAATAAGAAATAAAAAAATGGGCCAGCGGTGTTGCCCAATGGTACAGCAATTGCGAAGTATGTGCAAGGTCCTGGGTTCAACCTCCAAATAAGAAAAGAAAAAAAAGAAGGAAGGAAGAAAGAGAGAAAGAAAGAGAGAAATAAATAAATAAATAAATAAAGAGAGAGAGAGAGAGAGAGAGAGAGAGAGAGAGGAAGAAAAGAAAAGAAAAGAAGAGAGAGAAAGAAAGAAAGAAACAGCAGCACCTGCAAAAGCCCTGAAGGGAGCTGCTTGGTGTTTCTGAGGAGCAGAAACAAAGTCGGCAGTGTGACTGAAGGGGTCCTAGTTGTTGAGGTCAGAGATACAGTAGGAATTCATTAGACCATTGTTAGTACTTGAGCTTTCTCTATGAAATGAATGGGAAATTTGGGAAATGAAGATTCCCAAAATTTGATTTAAGTTTAGGTTTAGGTTTAAAGGACTGCTTTGGCTGCTATGTCAAGAACAGCCAGCAGAGGGCAAGAGAAAGCAGGTGGACTACTTAGGAAATTAAGGTTTGTGGAGAAGGATAGCGTTCCCATTTACTGAAAAGAAGGAAGGCTGCAGGAATAGCATGCTTGGGAAAGATCAGGAATTTAATTTTAGATGTGATAAAGCTATACCAGCTAGATATACAGAGGTAAAGCAAGGCATAGTGTTGCACTTCTGTAATCCCACTCCAGAGGCTGAGGCAGGAGGATGGAGAATGAAGAAGCCAGAGGCAGCACGCGCAATTTAGCAAGACTATCTCCAAAACAGAAAACAAAACTACATATGTGTGTGTGTGTGTGTGTGTGTGTGTGTGTGTGTGTGTGTTCATGTATATGTACACATATACATACACGAAGGAAGGAATATAGTTTTGGAATACAGTTGGTGTAGGCAAACTACACCAAACTGGGATATTCCTAATTGTTTATTAGGGTTGGTGGGGGATAGAGTTCAGTGGAATTAGGGAAGTAGAAGATGCGAACAGAGTCAGAAAGGCCTGAGAGAACTACCTGTATTAATACCTGGGGCTCCAAAGAAAGAAACCCTGTGTCAGCAATATTTGTTTTGGCAGAGATGGTGAGGTGGAGAGAAAGCTTAGTGGGAGATGATGGAGAACTGAGGTCCAATGAGGAGCTCGGAGAAGGCCGAGCTAATTTGGAGGGAGACATGCGCAAACTCAGACATTCCTGGAAAGCAAGGCTTCAATCCGAACCCTGAAGCTGTTCCGGTTCAAGCATTTAAAAAATTTTTTTTTCTGAACCCGAATCCGGTTCAATTTTTAAATGACCCAAAAGAAAAAAAATTAAATGCTGAACCCGAACCCAATTTTCACTAGGATTGAGATCAGAAAAATATTATAAAAAGCTTGAACAGCAACGGGTTTGGGTTCAGGTTCGGGTTTGAAGCCATGCTGGAAAGAACGAAGAGCTCAGGTCTGGTTATGGAAAGCATGCATCTATCTCATGGACGTCAGAAGACAGACCCAGGATTAATACAAGCCAATGAACAGGGAGTACTTTCTAAGATAGTGGGGTTTGACGGAGCCGGGCGACTAGCTACACTTCCCTTCTGTCTGAACAGAAACTCCGAAAAAAGGAAACCGCGGAGCAGAGCCAAGCGAGTCTGGATGCCGCCCTCTTCCGCTCTCAGCCCCGCCCCAACTCCGGACCTCTGCAGAGCTCGGCCCAGGCACCGCCTGCGATGACGCCATCATCCCGCGCAGCCCCGCGGTTGTCATTCGGCCCCGCCCACGCGGCGGCCGGCCTCCTGTCACTGCCTGTCCCAGCCATGGTCCTGGCCTGTGGTTTGTGAGTTGGCGAGCAAGACTGCCGACCTAGTCCTTATGGCTGCAGCAGCGGCGCTGGCAGCGGCCGATCCCCCATCCGCGGTGCCGCAGGGGCCCGCCGCGCGCCGAGACTTCTACTGGCTGCGCTCCTTCCTGGCTGGAGGTGGGTGTCTGCAGAAAGGACCTGGCCGAGCTTGGGTGGTGGAAGCAGGATCATGGGCGGGTCGGGTGCAAGTAGCTGCGATGACATTCCTGGACTCCACCTACTTGAGCGCCCTGTCAGGTGTTTACCCTTACCTGCTGTAACCTCTTTCTAAAAATAATCACTCTACTAGAGACAGCCAGGTCCTGGGGAGTGGGGCCTTGGGCCCTCGGGGAGAGGCTGGGCACGTGGAAAGACTGAAGCAGGTACTTATTGTCCAGTGTTGGAAAGAGGCGGATCTTACACGAAGCATACTAGGCACCCCTTTCTTTTATGAAGACTGGGTGACTGAGTGTAGAATTGGATTTTGCTGTTTGCTTTAAGGAAAACAAATATTAAAGGCCAGCTTTTTAAAAAATGACTAGGAAATTGTGCAAAACTGTCAACAACCAAAATTAATTCCAGTGATTCTAGTAATGAGTGTCACAACTACTTGAGAAGCCCTGCTAGTGGTATGACTGTGAACCAGAAGGTTCACATTGTCTCAAAGAAATTTTCTCTCCCTTCCTATATAAAGATGTTTCAAGCTCTGTGCTGTGATAATTGCTTGTCTGGGTTGTCATCACTTAAATACTTAAGACCAAGAATTTTAAAATTCCTTATTATGAGGATTTGTAGAAAGATAGTATTTGTAGACTGCAGAAAGTATTACAAATTTAATTATTTTATTCTGTTGACAAAAAGGACATCATTTGTTCATACTGGGAGTAGTCAGGTGGCAGCTATGTGCCTGCCATGTGCTTGACATATGTCAGAGAACAAACAAAGAAAGATCCTTGTCCTTGTGACATTTACATTGGTTGGGGAGTTGTGGGAAGAAAGAAAATAAAAAGAAAACATAACTTATAGTATGTTAGAAAGTGATGAATGCAATAGGAAGAAATAAAAATGAGAATGAGACAAGGAAGTGGAGAGGTGGAGTGTGCAGGATAAAGTAGGATGGTTGTGGTAAGTCTCATTGCAGATTTAAGAATTGAGCAAGTTTTTTTTTCAAAACTGAGGGTTGGGCCCAGGGTCTCGTACATACTTTGCAAGCACTCTACTACTGAGCTGTACCCCTAGCCCATTTTTAAAATTTATTATCTTGAGACAAGTTCTCACTAAATTATGCAGGCTGCCTCTGGCCTTGAACCTGTGATCCTCCTGTCTCCTCCTGAGTTGCTGGGATTACAGGCATGAGCCACCATGCACAGTTCATCTTTTTTTTTTTTTTTTTTTTTTTTTTTAGGTACTTGGGACTTGCAAGTGCTCTATCATTGAACTGTACCCACAGCCCATTTTTTAATTTTGAGGCCATGTGTTGCTAAATTCGGTAGGCTGCCTCTGGCCTCGAACTCGCCTCAGCCTCCCAAATTGCTGGGATTACAGGTATATGCCACTGCACCTGGCATGTTTGGTTTTTTTGAGGCAGGGGCTCACTGTATAGCCTGGGCTATATACTCACAGTCCATACTTGAATATTCCCAAATGCTGATTGCAGGTGTGCCACCAAGTGTTCCCCTCCCCCTTTTTGAGATGGGGTTTTCACTGTCTTGCCCTGGCTGTCCTCAAACTGGCAATCTTCCTGTCTCAACCTGCTGAGTGGCTGGGATTACAGCACTGCAGCCCTGCACCCCCTGGAGCAAACATTTGAAGGGGTGAGGACGCTTAGCAAATTGATGTCTAAGTAGGAACACTTCAGGTGGAGGGCAGAACTAAAGCGAAGACTTCAAAGGCAGAGGGCCTGTGATATGTTCAAGAATAGCTGCAAGAACTGTGGCTAAAGGCAGATAGTGTTGATTCTGGAATGAAGTTAGGTAAAGGGAGAGTGGACAGAAAACAAAAGGACCTAGCAAGCCATTGTAAAGATTCTGACTTTTACTTGAAGTAAAATGGGTAGCCATCATAGATTTTGAGCAAAATGTGGCATATGACATGGCTGCTGTGTTGGGAGTAGTGTAGGGATGCAAATATGGAAGCAGAGAGATTAGTTTGGAGATTTTTGCAATAATTTAAAGAAAAGATGATGGTGGCTTGTACCAGGTTAGTAACTGTGGAGTTGAGAAGTTGTGACATTATGGATATAGATAAATAGAGGGAGATCAGAGATGGAGTTAAAGGTGACTCATTTTTGCTTGAGCACCTGAAAGGATGTAACTATCATTGGTTGAAGGCTATATTTGGAGCTTTTTTGGTGTAGCTGGTGAGAGAGATCAGGAGTTCAGCTTTTGTGTTGTTTTGTTTTGTTTTGTAGTACTAGGTGGCTGACTCCAGGGCCTTGCACATACTTTGCAAGTACTCTACCACTGAGCTGCATCCCTACCCCTTTTTAAAATTTTTATTTTTTAAATTGAGGCAGAGTCTCACTGAGTTACACAGGCTGCTTCTGTCCTTGAGCCTGCATTCCTCCTGCCTCTGCCTCCTGAGTCACTGGGATTACAGGTGTGAGCCACCACAACCGGCCATGACCACTTTTGATTTAGAAACTCCTAGGCTAGGCATGATGGTGGATGCCTTTAATCCCAGCACTTGGGAGACTGAAACAGGAAAACTATGAATTTGAAGCCAGTCTGTGCTACATAGTGAGACCTTGTCTCACAACAACAACAAAAACAACAGAGCCCTAAACAAAAAGCCAACAGCCATAACAATAAGACAAAACTGCAACACCCCATCCCCCAAAAAAACAACAAAAAAAGAAACTGCCAGGCTATTTTCTGACTGTTTTGTTTTGTATCCCCTTTGCCTTGTCAGCACTTGGTATTGTTAGGAAGTGTGTGCACATGCACGTTTGTGTGTGTGTGTGTGTGTGTGTGTGTGTGTTTCCATTCTAAACAGATGTTTAGTGGTATCTAATTGTGGATTGTGATTTTTGTTTTGTTTTGTTTGTTTGTTTTTTGAGAAAATTTCACTGTGTAGCCCAGGCTGGCTTGGCCTAGCACTTATGTGTTGACCAGGCTGGCCTCAAACTCAAGTCAGTCCTCCTGCCTTAGTCTCAAGTGCTGGAAGTATAGGAGTATGACACTATTTTTCTTTTTTTCTTTTTCTTTTCTTTTTCTTCCCCCCCTTCTCTCTCTCTCTCTCCTCTCTCTCTCTCTCTCTCTCTCTCTCTTTTTTTTTTTTTTTTTTTGCTGTACTTGAAGATTGAACCCAGGGCCTCATGAATGCTTTGCAAGCACTCTACCACTAAACTGCACCTTCAGCCCATTTTTTTTTTTTTTAAATTTTGAGACAGTGTCTTGCTAAATTACACAGGCTGCCTCTGGCCTTGAACCTGTCATCCTCCTGCCTCCATCTCCTGAGTTGCTAGGATTATAGGCATGAGCTACTATTCAGGGCTGGCTGCTGCTGTTTTTTTTGTTTGTTTGTTTGTTTGTTTTTTTTTTTTTGAGACAGGGTCTTGCCATGTAGCCCCAGACTGTCCTGGAACTTGCTATGTAATCCAGGCTAGCCTCAAACTCATGTAGATCCTCCTGCCTCAGCCTCCTGAGTCCTGGGATTATAGCCCTGTGCCACCATGTCTTCTGCATGCCTGGCTTCTAATTGTGGTTTTTTGTTTTGTTTTGTTTTGTTTTTCCCCTAGTACTAGGGGACTGAACCTAGGGCATCATGAATACTTTTGCAAACACTTCACAACCAAGCTGCACCCCCAGTCTCTTTTTTATGTTTTTTATCTTGAGACAGGGTCTTGCTAATTTATGCAGGTTACCTCTGGCCTTGAACATGTGATCCTTCTGCCTCTGCCTCCTGAGTTGCTGGGAGTACAGGTGTAGGGCACTGAACCTGGCTTTAACTGCAGTTTTAATTAACATTTTCCTGAGCAGAATGATTCTGGGTATCTCTTCCTATATTTATTGACCATCCTTATTTCTTTAGTTAAATTCTGGTTCTAATTCTTGGGAAATTTGAAGATTGTTTTGGAGTTCCACATCCAAGTAATATAATACCACTGGGCAAGTTACTTAGCCCCCCTGTACATCATCTTGCCCCCATCCTTAGAATAGTAGTGTACCTACCATAGAGGGCTGTTGTAATAATTAAATGAGATAGCAAAAGCCTTGATACAGTGAGTACAGTTAAATCTCAGCCTAGTGCCTGGTACAAAGTAAACATTCAATATTTGTTACCTGTTACAGTTATCAGTGGGCTGGGGTTTAGCTCAGTTGGTAGAGTGCTCCTCTGTACTCTCTGAGGACCTAGGTTGATCCCCAGCCCCACAAAAATGGGAGAAGGATGTGGCAGTCCACTCCCAAAGTAATCCCAAAATAATCAGCCGTTGAAAACTCTGAGGATGCTATGAGTCACAACCGACTCCACAGCACCAACCAACCAACAACCATAATTATCAGTGGCCTTGGACAAATCTGTTAATTGTAATGTCTTTCTTTCCTTCCTTCCTTCCTTCTCCCTCCCCCTCCCTCTCTCTCTCTCTCTCTCTCTCTCTCTCTCTCTGTCTCTGTCTCTCTCTCTCTCTCTCTCTCTCTCTTTCCCTCCCTCCCTTTCTTCTTTCCTTCCTTCCTTCCTTTGCATTTTACCACTGAGCTCTACACCCAGCCTATTTGCTCACTCTTTTTTTCATGTGTGATCCTGGGGACTGAATCCAGGGCTTCGCACATTGTGAGTGCTATGCCACTGGGCTGCACCACCAGCCTCTATTTTATTTTATAAATTGAGACAGGGTCTCAGTAAGTTACATAGACTTCCTCTGGTCTTACACCTGTGATCCTCCTGCCTCCACCTCCCAAATTGCTGGGATTACAGGTATGCAGCACTGTGTCTGGCCCTTTGCTTATTCCTAAAAGAAAGATAAAAGCTGCTTGACCTAACTCAATGGACTGCTTGGATGATTAATTGAACTCTAAAATAGTACGAAAGCAAGTTCAGATACTATTAAAGAAAAGTACTTAGTGAATGCATTCGATATAATTTCATTATATGGTCAATGTCTATGGTGATACATGACTGAGAAGATTGTAATATAAAATGTGAAAACAAATGTAATCAAATACAAATTATTTTAATTTTATCCTCAGTTTTGTATATGGATGTAATATTTCAGTACTAAGCTATTTAAGGGCTGGGATTTAGCTCAGTTTGTAGAGCGCTGCATTGCAGTCTCTGAGGTCCTGAGTTCAATTCCCAGCACTGCAAAAATGGGAGAAGGACCTGACAATCCACTCCCAAGGCAATCCTGAAACAGTCTGCCATTGAAAACCCTATGAGGGTTGCTTAGAGTCAGATACCTACTCTACAGCACCTAACAACAACAACAAGCTATTTAAAGCGTTTGTGGACTTTCAGTTTGTCTTACATTTTTAAAAGTTTGTAAAATAAGACCTTCTACATTCATTCATTCAGCAAACATTTGTAAAGTCTCTAACAAAACTATATGCCAGACCTTGTGTAGTCTTTTGTGATGCAACAGTGAAGGAAACTCCCAAAATTCTAGTCATTCTGGAACACACATTTGATGGTGAAGAGTTTATTGTACTCATAAAGAAACTAAAGAATTGTTATTCACTTTTTATAACAGCAACTCTTTGAGTACTTACTGCATGTAAAGTATTGTAGAAAAGTCTTCATATGACCATTTTAGAAACATTCCACGCTTATAGGTTAGTAGCATTTGGATCTACGCTAAAGCCCATGGAAACACTTTTCTTGGCTTTCATCCACACCTATGGCTAATGGCACATGATAGGGATGACATACATATTTGCTGAATGTATTTGGGGTCCCCAGCCCTGGGCTACAGACACTCTGGTCTCTGGCTGCACACCAGGAGTGAGCAAAGCTTCATCTGTATTTCTGTCCTGGCCTTGTCTATCATGGAAAAATTGACTTCCATGAAATGGGTCACTGGTTCCAGAAAATTTGCGGACCTCTGGTATAAATGAATGACTACTTGTATGAATAAAAGTTGATTGTTTCCGTGAAAAAGTCATCCTGAAGAAGAGGTAGTTATAGCCTGGCGTGGTGTCACACGCCTGTAATCCCAGCGGCTGGGGAGGAGGAGGCAGGAGGATCACAAGTTCAAGACCAGAGACAGTCAGTGTAACTTAGCGAGACCCTGTCTCAGAAAATAATAAAATCTACAAAATGGGCTGGGGGTGCAGCTCAGTGGTCCAGGCCCTGGGTTCAACCCCTAGTACCGCAAAAAAAAAAAAAAAAAAAGAGGTAGTTATTTCAAACAGACTTTACAGTTGGGTAAATAGTCACTTTAACCACATTTGAGCAAAATTCCTGTGTTCATCATGCAGTAGGGAGTGCTTTATATTTGTAGAACTTACTTTTACGTCTGACATGCTGAATTGTTAAATTATAGGAAATGGGGGTCAACATCTGCATGTTCCTGTTACTGGGCAGTTCTAACCATGGAGACTAAATTAAAGATCAATGGGATTACTGGATGGATAAATAATGATTTTCCTTTGGAAAGAAATGGTGTGCGATTTCTTTCTGATCTTTGAAAAAAATTTTTAGGTATTGCCGGATGCTGTGCCAAAACAACAGTTGCTCCTTTGGATCGAGTAAAGGTTTTATTACAAGCTCACAATCACCATTACAAACATTTAGGTGAGTTAATAGATGCTAAAGAGGAAAATGAATGAAAAAGTTATTCCTCTGCTTCCTTGATTTCCAGGTGCAAATTATAGTGGAAAAAGGACACAGTTGGGAATTCAAGTTTGGGGATAAATTCACAAGGGCTATATCTCTTATTCATTTTAATCTGTTCATTTGCAAAAGTGGTTATATATATTATCATTTTAGGGCACTGATATTTTCCAAGAAAAAAATCTTGGAATCATGGAACTGCTTTTATTTTGTTTTTTAAGACAGGTTTTTGGTGTGTAGTCCAGGCTGACCTTGAATTTGCCTTCTTCCTGCCTTAGCCTCATAAACTCTGGGATTACAGGTGTGAACCATCTTGGCACTATTTGTTTATTGGGATTAACAAATTACATAATAGCTCAGCCTGATGTTTTTAATCCAATTAGTGAGAGAGAGAAGGTTTGATAAATATAAAGCTGAAATAATTACTCCTTTAAATATTAAAACAAGCCTTCTAGAAATCTTAGTACAAGCAGAAAATGATATAATTAGTCTATGTGGATTAACTTGTTTTGTTTAAAAAAATCAAGACTTTAGTTGTTCTTCATGAACATAAAAATGTCAGCCCTTTAATTAATATAGACATACTAATGATTTGTCACTGATAGAGGAATTTTTGACAGATCATTTTTATTATTATGTGTTGCTGGGGTGCAACCAAGCTAAGCATGCACTCCACTTCTGAGCTACACCACAGCCCCTCACTTTTTTTTTCCAGTCCCTTCAGAGAGCATTTTGACATGAAGATACATGAAATGTTTTGAAAAGTGTGTACTCTTGGACCTTGCAATTCTACTTGTAGTGAGTTATTTTAAAGAAGTAATCAGAAAATGGGGTCAAAGATATGTATGCAAGGATCAAAGCATTATTTATGGGGAAAATTTGTCAGTTGGCACTAAGTTATAGTTAGAAGGAGTGAGAAGCTCTGGTGAGGTATTGTACCATAGGGGGACTATAGATAGCTATGATGTACTATATATCTCAAAAAGCTAGGTAGATTTTGAATGTTTTCATGCTGAAGAAATGATAGATGTTTGAGGAAATACAGATGTTTAAGCTGATTGAAACATTACATGATAGCTAGGCATGATGATGCATCCCTGTAATCCCAGCATGAGGGAGGAGGAGGCAGAACAATTACAAATTTGAGGCCAGCCTGGGGCTACATAGCAATTCCTCTATACATACATTGAAACATCACATGGTACTGCATTAATATATGCAGTTTTTATAGTTTGTGGGTTTTTTCCCCCTAGTCCTGGAGGCTTGAACCTAGGGCCTCGAGCATACTAGGTAAGTGTTCTACCACTTTAAAAAGATGATTATGGAAGTGAAAATTCCTATCATCCAGTGACATTGTAATGATTCTAGTGTCACAACACAATTCATTACTCATTACTCATGTCTTCGTCATGATTTTGGTTTAATCAAACATACAGCACTGCCAGTTGTATAAAAGTATGGCATGTACAATTATATACAGTACATAATACTTCATCATGATAAAAATAGCTATTTCTTTTTAAGAGAAAACCATTATTGAGCCAGGTATAGTAGCGCATGCCACTTAGGAGGTAGAGGCAGGAATTGCAAGTTGGAGGCCAGAGGCAGCCTGTGTAACTTAGCAAGACTCTGTCTCAATATAAAAAATAAAAAAAGGGCTGAGGTTGCAGCTCAGTGGTAAAACACTTGCATAGTGTCCCAGATTCAGCCTTTTAGTAACACACACACACACACACACACACACACACACACACACACACACACACACACATTTTGGCTCAGCTGGGCATGTAGCTCAGCAGTAGAGTACTTGCCTGGCACGTGTGAGGCCCTGGGTTGTGTTCCCAGCAAAAGAAAAAGAGGAGGGTGGTGGTAAAAAAAAAAAAAAAATTACTGATGGGGGGGCGGAAAGCCTTAGCAATCTAAAATGTTCAATAATAGGGATTTGGGCCCGCCCGGTGATGCATACCTGCAATCCCAGCAACTCAGGAGGTAGAGGCAGGAGGATCACAAGTTTGAGACTAGAGGCAGTCTGTAATTTAGCAAGACCCTGTCTCAAAAAAAAAAAAAAAAAAAAGTTAAAAAATGGGCCGGGGGTGCAGCCCAGTGGTACAGCACTTGCAAAGCATGCAAGCTCGAGGCCTTGGGTTCAAACCCCAGTACTGTAAAAATAAATAAATAATAAATAAATAAATAAATAAATAAATGGGTTTGGTGAAATAAGTTTTAATTTATTCATGTTATAGACTATTTTGCAACCATAAAAAAAATTATAAAAGAATATCAGTTAAGTGGGCACAATGTCCATTAGTTAAATGAAAAAAGAAAATTGGAAAATGGTTTAATTATATTGCATTTTATATAAATAAATATTTGTTTACACAAAAGGCTCAAAGACAAACATTAATATAAAGCGTTCATTTTAAGTGGTGGGATTATAGAATTTTTTTTCTTCTAAACTCATTTATAGTACATGTTGAATATGTATTACTTTCGGTGAGGAAGGGGAATGATTTCTTTTTTTGCCATGCTGGGGATTGAACCCAAGACCTCATGTGTGCTAATCCCGCATTTTGCTACTGAGCTCCATTCCCTAGTCCTGGAGGAGAAAAGATTTATAGGAAAAAACAATTAAAATGGACAGACCAAGAAAAGAATTAAGTCAGGGCAATTAACTAATACCACTAAATTGTTTAGTTTCATGTTTCAGTAGGTCAGAAATATGTGTGCTGTTGATCTACGCAGCATCAGTGTACAGAAAGACGTTTACAGGGTAAGCAAGAATTAATTAGTTTTCTAGTGGGTTTTTTTTTTTTTTCAGTAATGGGCGTTGAACCTAGGGCCTTAGGCATGCCAAAGAATCACTCCACCACTGAGCCACACCCCTAGTCCCTCTTTTAAAAATTATTTTTATTTTGAGACAGGGTCTCCCTAAATTGCGCAGGCGGCCTGTGGCCTAGAACCTGTGATCCTACTGCCTCTGCCTCTCTAGTTGCTGGGATTATGGGTGTGTACAAGCATATCCAGCTCTCCAGATGGATTTTTTGTTGTTGTTGTTGTTTGTTTTTGTTCTTTTTGTTTGTTTTTGAGACAAGGTCTCACTGTGTAGCCCAGGCTGTCCTGGAACTCACTATGTAGACCAGGCTGGCCTTGAACTAGTGTTGATCCTCCTACCTCAGCCTCTGGAGTGCTAGGATTACAAGGTGTGGGCTGCCACACCTGACTCCAATTAGTGTGTTCCCCCCCCCCCCCCCCCCCCCCCCCCCCCGTACTGGGGGTTGAACCCAGGGCCTCGCTCCTGCATGCTTTGCAAGTGCTGGACCTCTGGGCTGTACCCTCAGCCCATTTTTTTTTTCTTTACTTTTTTGAGACAGGGTCTCACTAATTTATTCAGACTGCCTCTGGTCTCGAACTTGCGATCCTCCTGTCTCTGCCTCCCTAGCCACTGGGATTACAGGTATGCACCACCAAGCCTGGCTTTCCAATTAGCTTTTTAAACTAATTTTTCTCAAAAATTTGAATGGAGATACATACTATATAGTAACTTTAGCTTATTTTCTCATTCGTGTGTGTGTGTGTGTGTGTGTGTGTGTGTGTGTGTGTGTGTGTTACTTTGGGGTAGAATCCAGGGTGTACTTTGCAAGTGCTCTACCACTATGCTACACCCTTAGCCCATTCTTAAAATAGTTTTTTAAATTTTGAGTCAGAGTCTCACTAAATTACACAGGCTGCCTCTAGCCCGAATTATTATTATTATTATTTTTTGTGGTACTTGGGGGTTGAACCTAGGGCCTCCCACTTGCATGTTTTGCAAGTACTGTAGCACCAACCTGTACCCCATCCCATTTTTTTACTTTTTATTTTGAGACAGAGTCTTGCTAAATTACGCAGACTGCCTCTAGTTTTGAATTTGTGATCCTCCTGCCTCCACCACCCGAGTGGCTGGGATTACAGTCATGAGGCACCATGCTTGTCTTTGGCCTTGAATTCTTGATTATCCTATCTCTGCCTCCCAAATTGCTGGGACTACAGGCATTTAGCGCCTCGTCTGGCTTGTTGACATTTTTAATACAAATGTCTAGTTAAAATTAAAAGAAAAAAATTGCAATGATATCTGTGTACAGCAATGAATTCAATATCTTCACGCAGTGTGCTGATCATGTATAGAAATAATCAGATCTTTGAACTTAATGGGGGATTATAAAAAACTAAAAAAAGAAGGAATTGATTTTTTTCTGATATCTAAATTGAGGGTGAAAAGGAGATGAATACCAGTATCTTGGTGTGTTACACAATGACCCAGCATATGAATATCTAAAAAGAGTGTTTTCTTCCTTTAACCTCCTTCCCCTGCTGATGTATGTTGTTTTGTTTCCTAATTTGTAGTCAAGGGAATAGATATTCATATTAGATTTCACGCTCTACAGGGCTGTATGGCAAGGGTTACAGTCAACCCTATAAGGCATGCAAAGTTTGAAGTGGAATTCCTAGAGGGCAACAGTACACCACTGGAATAGTATCTGGAGTTTTGTATATATCTAAAATATACAAACCATCCCAGTACTCAGGTGGCTGAGGAAGAAGGATCACAAGTTGGAGGACAGCCTGGATTATATACCAAGACCCTGTCTTAAAAAAAAAAAAAAAAAAAAGGAAAGAAAGAAAGGAAAGAAAAAGAAAGACAGAAAGAAAGAGAAAAATGATTGCTGCCTTTAATTTTATTTTTAAAAATATTTTTTGGCATTTTATTGTAGGTACCTCTCCCCATTTATATGTATAAGATAGTTCTTAAAACTATTTATTTATTGAGGCAGGATTTCACAATGTAGCACAGTCTAGCATCCAATTTGAGATCTTCTTTGGCCTTCCAAGTGCTGGGATTATAGGCGTGTGCTACCACGTGCTAATCATGATTTTTGCTAGTCAAATAAAGATGATAAATATGTGAGATCAAGAAAAACAAAGATGTTACTGCTACTTTAGCTTCTTTTTAAAAATATGTAATACTAGCCAGGTCTGATGGGCTACAAGTGAGACCCTGCCTTAAAAAAACAATAACATAAAAATAAAGTAAAATAAATTGAAACGAAAAAAGAAAAAAGGAACATTACTTCAAGGCAGAAAATAAACAAAAGAAGGCATATATGTTAAATTTCTTTTCTACTAAATTGCAATATTAGTGTGAAAAACTTCCTTCCTTCCTCCTTCCCTCCCCCACTTCCTTCCTTTCTCTCCTTCCTTCTCTTCTTTCTCTTCCTTCTTCCCTCCCTCTCCCCCTTTTCTTTCTTTTTCTTCCTTTCATCTTGCCCTGTAGCCTAGGCTGGCCTTAAATTCTAGATTCTCCTGCCTCAGCCTCCTGAGTGCTGGGATTACAGGTGTGTATCACCAAGCCCCAGTTAAAATGTTTCATTTATTCCTTTTAAGCTTTATTCATTTAGGGTTTTTTCTCTCTTTTTTTTAATCTTTCTTTTTCTTCCTTCCTTTCTTTCCTTTCCTTTTCTTTTCTCTCTTTTTGTATTACTGGGGGATTGAACTCAGGGCCTCGTGCATGCTATGCAAGTGCTCTCCCACTGGCTGCACCCCGAGACCATTTTTTTAATTTTAAAAAGTTCTGTTTTTTTTTTTTTTTTTTTTTTTTGAGACAGTATAGCTCAAGCCGGCCTGGAATTTGCTGCGGTGTAGACCAGGCTGGCCTGGAACTCACTATGTAGACTGACGCTGATCCTCCTGCTTCAGCTTCCTGAGTGCTGGGATTACAGGTGTGCACCACCATGCCTGGCTTAATTTAAAAAAATTTTTAACTCATTTTTTACAATAGGGATGGGAATGTGGCTTAATGGTAGACCACTTGACTAGCATGTGTAAGCCTCTGGGTTTGATCCTAGTACTGCAAAAACAAACAAACAAACAAACAAACATTTCCTAAAGTAAAAACAGGATGGACTGTAAATTGAAGGAGAAGAAATACTATCTCATTGTATTTTTTTTTCAGTACTGGGGTATTGAACCCAGGACCTTGCATATGCTAATCCAGTGCTCTACCACTGAGGCTCCCCTAGCCTTATTTTCATTTTTTATTTGGAATCAGGGTCTCCCTAAATTGCACAGGCTGCCTCTGGCCTTGAACTTGAAATCCTCCTCTCTCAGTGTGCCCATAGTGCCCAGTTTATCAGTTATTTCTGTACGTAATTGAAGTCACTACTGTACTTCAACCTTATCATTACCATTCCTGTCCCTAATAAGTAACCATTGTTCTAAATTTGATTTACCCTTAAATTGTTATAAGCACTTTCAAATCAAATTCAACAGAGTTTAGCATTTAGCCCCTTCTAGCAAGAGGTAGTCTTTAATAAAGTTCTTTACATGTGCGCGTGTGTGTATGTGTGTATGTATAATTTGTCGTTGTACTGGGAGTTGAACCTAGGGCCTTGCACTTGCTAGGCAAGCACTCCATTACTGAGCCACACACACCCAGCCCCCTTTTTATTATTTTTTACTTTGAGCCTGGTTTGCTAAGTGATACAGACTGCTTCTTGTCTTGAACTAACAATCCTCTTGCCCCAGCCTCCCAAGTCACAAGGATTATAGGTTTGTGCCATGGTTCGCATCTAACTCTTTTTAATAGAATATTAGTCCATTTTAATATCTGTTCATTTAAAGAATGCTTTTGGACTATATCTTGCATTCAGATATTTTTAAATTTTTAAATTTTTTAAAATTGTATTTATTTATTTATTTATTTATTTTGAAGTGCTAGGGATGGAGCCCAGGATTTTGTGCATACAAGGAAAGTGCTATGGTGGCGCACCCCTGTAATCCCAGTGGCTTGGGAGGTGGAGGGAGGAGGATCACAAGTTCGAGACCAGAGGCAGTCTGCGTAATTTAGCGAGACCCTGTCTCAAAAAGTAAAAAAATGGGATGGGGGGTGCAGCTCAGTGGTCCAGCACTTGCAGAGCATGCAAGTGCAAGGCCCTGGGTTCAACGCCCAGTACCATAAAAAAATAAAAATAAAAAATAAAAAACAAAACCAAAAAACAACATTCAAATCGCCCCGGGGTTCAACCCCCAGTACTGATTAAAAAAAAAGGAAAGTGGTATGTGGCTGGGATTTAGCTCAGTTGGCAGAGTGCCGCTCTGCAGTCTCTGAGGTCCTGAGTTTGATTCCCAGCACCCCAAAAATGGGAGAAGGACGTGGCAACCCACTCCCAAGGCAATCCTGAATCAATCTGCCATTGAAAACCCCTATAAGGGTCGCTGCCTGCAGCGGTAGCCCTGTGGCATCAGATCTTGGAAGCTAAGCAGGGTCGGGTCTGGTTAGTACCTGGATGGGAGACCACCTGGGGACACCAGAAGCTGTAGGCTTGGGAGAAGGACCTGGCAACCCCCTCCCAAAAATCAATCTGCCATTGAAAACCCTATGAACAGCAGAGAAGCACTGACAATAGTGTTTCCCTATTGAACAGAGGGTCGCTATGAGTCGGATACCGACTCGACGGCACCTAACAACAACAACAACATAAGGGTCGCTAAGAGTCGAACACAACCCACCAGCACATAACAACAACCAGGAAAGTGTTATGTACTAAGCTATACTGCCAGCCCAAGTATCTACAGTTTTAATTATTGGAATGGGCTCTAAAGGTTACTTGCAGTTTAAAATTTGAAACAGTGGCTGAAATTGTAGCTCAGTCGTAGTGTGCTTGCAACAGAACCCTGAGTTCAATTTCCAGCACAAGCAAACTTTTGCTTGAAAAATTTGTAAGAAACCTGAATTTAAATCACTAAATGATGGAAATATTAATGTGTTTATGAGAAGTTTGTATGCAGTAGTCCCGCCTTATATATGGTTTCACTTTATACGGTTTCAGTTACTTACAGTCAACTGTGGTCAAAAGTACTAAATGGAAAGTTCCAGAAACAAGCAATTAATAAGTTTTAAATTGCATGTGGTTCTGAGTAACATGATGAAATCTCAAACCCTTCTGTTCCATTGTGCCTGGGAGGCAAATCATCCCCTTGTTGAGTGTATCCTCAATATATATGCTACCTACTCATTAGTGATTTAGTAGATATCTCTGTTATCAGATTGACTGTCAAGGTATCATGGAAGTTGTGTTCAAATAACTTTTATTTTACTTAATAATGCCCCTAAAGTGTGAGCATAATTATGCTGATAATTCATATATACTAAGAAGAAGCTGTAAAGTGCTTCTTTTAAGTATCATCTCACATCATCATCATAAGAAGGGTGAATACAGTATAATATTTTGTGAGAGAGAGCCACCACATTTATATAACTTTTATTATAGTAAATTCTAATTATTCTATTTTATTGCTAGTTGTGGGTAAACTCTTATTGTGCCTAACTTATCAATTAAACTTTATCATAGGTATGTTTGTATAGCACAAAGAATAGTATACATGGAGTTTGATACTGTTTGAGGTTTCACTGGAGGTCTTGGAACATACTTCCTCTGAATAAGGATATTATTATATACTGCTAATAGTATATTATTTGGAGAAGGGCCTGGCAATCCACTCCCAAGGCAATCCCGAAGCACTCAGCCATTGAAAACCCTATGAGGGTCGCTATGAGTCGGATACCGACTCGACGGCACCTAACAACAACAACAACAATAGTATATTATTTAGTAATTGTTAATACAGTAATAAACACTTCAATAAATATGGATCAGAATGCAGGCCTTTGTCAGCATTCCTAAGTCAAATATCCTTATAATGAAAATTTGCCCCTACATTTAAATAATTCTAATCAGTATACTTCTTTAGGGGGGAGGGTGGGTTCTGGTTATCAAACCCCAGGCTTCACACATGCTAAGCATGGGCTCAATGACTAAGCTGCATCTCCATCTCTGATAGCTAGTCTTTATTTGCCTGTTTCATTTAGTAGTTTCCTTTTGTAAATAAGCAATACACATGTATCTTGGTCAGTATGGAAAACCTTCCTTTATCCTTTCAGATGGAGTTGATCATCTTCAGTGCAATACCTGTATCTTAAATATATTTCTATTGTTAATTTTCTTTAGATTGCTATAGTACAATATAATTTGATGTAATTATAATGTACTGTAATTTGTAGCTATTATTTTCTACAATAGGTTTTATCCTTTTATCTGAATAAGGCTTATGTATATAATTTGGATATATGATGTATTTTAAGTAAGTTTATTATAGAAATTACTATTTGGGTTATTCCTCAAGCAAAATTATATCACAAATGATGGCATAGTAATCTCTACCAGTGATTGTCATGATTATTTGAATTTAGATAGTTTTGTCTGCTTTAATAGTATTATTCTCCTAAAATCTTTCTAAAACTAGGAGTATTTTCTACATTGCGTGCTGTTCCCCAAAAGGAAGGATACCTTGGATTATATAAAGGAAATGGTGCAATGATGATTCGAATCTTTCCATACGGTGCAATCCAGTTTATGGCATTTGAGCATTATAAAACGGTAGTTGAATTTTCCTCTTTTTTCTTTAGTATCCTTGAATATTGTGCTTACTACCAGGCATTTGCATTGACTTTTTTTTTTTTCCAGTTCTGGGAATCAAACCCAGGACCTTGTACATGGTAGTGCTTTGGATTTATAAGTTACTTTTGTTTGTTGGTTTGTTTGGGTTTTTGTTGGTTGGCTCATTGATTTGTTTTTTGAGACTGGGTCCCACTATGTAGCGCAGGCTGACTGGAACTCTCTATGTAGCCCAGGGTAGCCTGGAATCTTCAATCTTCCTGCCTCAGCTTCTCTAGTGCAGGTATTATAGATGTGTGCCACTGTGTCCATCTTTTAGTTACTTAGGAAGAATGGATAAAGTAATGCCTTTTTAAAGGCATAAGATTCGAACTAGTTTAAAAATTTAAGTGTAACTTGATTTTGGAGTCACCTATTCCATAATTGTTAGTCATTTATGAATATACTCTGTATGTTCACACTTAAGAAGAAAAGCCAAAATATCTTTCAAAAAGATTTTTTTAAACCCATAAAATTATTAATGGTTTTGAATGTGCTTTTTGTTTCTCAGTTGCAGAAGAGGAACACTGTGGCTTTGGATTTTTTTGCCACATATATTATATTTGTATGTATGTATATACACACATGTGTGAGCACACACTTTATTTTTAATTTTTAATTTTTTTTTACTATGCTGGGGGTTGAATCCAGGGCCTCATGCATGCCGGGCAAGTGTTCCACCACTGAGCTACATGCTCAGCCCTGGATTTTCTGTTTTGTTTTCTTTCTTTTGTTTTGTTTTGTTTTTTGAGACAAGATCTCCCTGTGTACCCCAGGCTGGCCTGGAACTTATTGTGTAGACCAGGTTAGCCTTTAACTTGTATCGATCCTACTGCCCCAGCTTCTTGAGTGCTAGGTTTACAGCCATGTGCCACTATGTCCGTCTTAGATTTTCTTATAAAATAAAATAGTGAAACCATATTTTGAAAGTCTAGTTTGGAATAAAGCTATAAGTTAACCATTTTTCCTGTTTAACTTTCTCTTCTCTTGAGTGAAAGTTTATTCCTTCAAATATTATCTTAACATATGAAAGGTTTAAATATGTTAAGTTTCAGAAGGTATCTTGTCTTGTTTTTCTTTGTAGTATAAGGCATCAAAATTAAGGCCTTGTATATGTTAGGCAAATATTGTATCATTGAGCTATATCCCCAGTCAACTGAAAGGGTACCTTAGAATGAAATGTAAGCAGTAGAGATGGGAAAACAATTCCAACCTGGTTAGTTGGAATTGAGGTCGCCAGTATGCCAACACTTCATTGATTGTAGTGGCTTTTTCCTTCTATTATACTATCCTCACTCATTCTTTAAGGGTTTATAGTCAGTAATATCTAGTATTATAATTGTAACTTAGATAATTTTAGGCTAGATTGTTTCTGCAAAAAGTTCAAAAAATTAGAGCAGAAGCTACAGAAGATATACCTCTTTCTGATATATCATGCTGCCCAGCTTTGTATGATTATGATCATTTAATTCACTTTTATTACCATGTTTTACTAGTTCTTTAATTCTTTTGTAATAAAGCTTCATTATGAGATGGTGAGATGGGCAGCATTTAAAACACATTTTGGGCTTGGGATGTAGCTCAGTGGTAGAGTGGTTCTCTTTTTCTTTTCTTGCAGTACTGGGGGGCTTCAAGCATGCTCGCAAGTGTCCCAACCCTTGAGATATACTCCCAGGATCCTTCTTCTCTCCCCTGCTTTTTGAGGCAGTCTCTAAGTTGCTCAAGCTCCCTGTGGCTTAGAACTTGCAATCCTCCTGCCTCAGCCCCACAACTTGTTGGGATTACAGGCATGTGCCACAGTGCCAGGCTAGACTGCTTCTTTTCTTAGTATACATGAGGCCCTCAGTTTGATCCCCAGCACTGCAATCAATCAATCAATCAATCAATCAATGTATGTATGTATGTGTGCATCTCAAATAATTCAGTGTTTTTTATTTCTAGCTAATTACTACAAAGCTGGGAGTTTCTGGTCATGTGCACAGATTAATGGCTGGATCCATGGCAGGTAAGAGGATTAGGTATATTTTATTTCTGAGAAATTAATCTGTTATTTAAATGGTTCATTTTATTTAGGTAATATATTTGACATTGATTAAGTAGCACATATTTATCTTACTATACTCAGTTATATAAGAAATGATTAATATTTCAGCACAAAAATGATGTTTTACAGTGGAAGGTAAGGAATAAGCTACACTTACAACTATGTGAAAAGTGAGCTGGGGTTTAGCACAGTTGTTTAAAGTTGAGAAAAGTGTCTGTCAGGGCTGTATACTTTTACCATATCTCTTCAATTTCTATGCTGAGCAAATAATCCGAGAAGCTGGCCTTTACGAAGAAGAATGTGGCATCAGAATTGGAGGAAGACTCATTAACAACCTGCCTTATGTAGATGACACAACTTTGCTTGCTGAAAGTGAAGAGGATTTGAAACATTTACTGGTGAAGATCAAAGAACATAGCCTTTAGTATAGATTGTGATTAAACATCAACAAAACAAAAAGCCTTATGACTGGGTCAGTATGCAACTTCACAATAAATGGAGAAAAGAATTGAGGTTGTCCATGATTTTGCTTTACTTGGTTCTACAATCAATATCTGTGGAAGCAGCAATCAAGAAATCAAAAGATGCCTTGCGTTGGGAAAAGCTGTGGCAAAAGATCTCTTTAAAGTATTGAAAAGTAAAATGGCACATTGAAGATGAAGGTGTGCCTGACTCATGCCATGGTATTTTCAGTCGAATCATATGGTTTTGAAAGCTGGACATTGAACAAGGGAGACAGGAGAAGAACTGATGCTTTTGAATTATGGTACTAGAGACAATTACTGAATATCCCAACTGACTGCCAAAAGAACCTACAGAGCTGTCTTAGAAGTGTAACAAGAGTGTACTTCTTGGAAGCAAGGATGGCTAGACTGTGTCTTACATATTTTGGACACATAGTCAGGAGGGACCAGTCCCTGAAGAAGGGCATCATGTTTCGGAGAGGCAGATCAACTAAAAAAAAAGGAAAACCTTCCACTAGATGGATTGACACAGTGTCTGCAACAATGGGCTTAAACATAAATAAGATTTTGTGCCTGATCCAGAATCGAGGAGTGTTTTGTTTCACTGTACATAGGGTTGCTATGAGTCAGACTTGACTTGGCGGCACCTAACAACAACAACATGTGAAAAATATATATTCATTCCATTTGACAGTACTACTTCTGGAAATTTATCTATTTTCTTTCAAAAATTAAATATATAGTTGAGTGTGGTGGCACATGCCTTGAATCTTAGCACTGGGGAGGCTATGGTAGGAGGATTAGGAGTTCAAGACCAGCCTGGGCTACATAGAAAGACCCTGTCTCAAAAAAAAAAAAAAAAGAAAGAAAAGAAAAGAAAAGAATAATACTATGAGGAAAGTACAATGATTATCATCATTTTATGAAAAAGCAATTTTAATATTTCTTAAATTCCATGATTTGTTACTTTAAAATTTTGTGTCTTTTTTTGCTGTACTGGAGGTTGAACCCAGGGCTTCCTGCTTGCATGCTTTGCAAGTGCTGTACCACTCAGCCTTCATCCTTTTTTTTTTTTTTTTTTTTTTACTTTTTGAGACAGTATCTCGCTAAGTTATGTAGACTGCCTCTGGTCTCCAACTTACCATCCTCCTGCTTCTGCCTCCTGAATCACTGGGATTACAGGCGTGTGCCACCATGGCCGGCTGAAATCTGTGATTTCTCTATGAAAGTTACTGTACTAAAGGCTTCTATAGACTCACAGGTATTCTTTTGTTTGTTTTTTTGTGATACTTGGGGGTTGAACCTAGTACCTGGCATATACTTTACAAGTACTCTACCACTGGGCTGCACTCTCAGCCCATTTAAAAAAAATTTTATTTGGAGAAAGGGTCTCATTTAAGTTACATGGGCTGCCTCTGGTCTTGAATTTGTGATCTTCCTGCCCCCTGAGTCACTAGGATTAAAGGTGTGTGCCACCGTGTCCAGTTTACAAGGGGATTAAAGGTGTGTGCTAGCCTGCAGCTGTACCACTGTCTTGTTGATCCCATCAGATCTTGGAAGCTAAGCAGGGTCGGGCCTGGTTAGTACTTGGATGCGAGACTGCCTGGGAACACCAGATGCTGCAGGCTTGGGAGAAGAACCTGGCAACCCACTCCCCCAAAACAATAGCTATGGAAAACCCTACGAATAGCAGAGAAGCACTGACAATAGTGTTTTGCCTGTTGTATGGCACCTAACAACAACAGTAACAAGTGTGTGTGCCACTATGCCTGGTTTATAAGTATTTTTTTTGGTTAATATTGATTGCTATTTTGGCTTTTAAGTGTTAAAACTGAAGTCTTTCTGCCTTTCTTTTTTCTTTTTTTTCTTTTTTTTTTTTTTTTTTTGCAGTACTTGGGGGTTGAACTCAGGGCCTCCCACATACTTTGCAAGTGTTCACTGGGCTGCATCTCCAGCCACTCCATTTTTTTTATTTTTGTTTTGAGACAGGGTCTTGCTAAGTTTCAGGCCTGCCTCTGGCCTGGAACTCTTGATCCTCTTACCTCAGCCTCTCAAGTAGCTGGGATTACAGGTGTGTACCATGGTGCCTGGCACCTACAACTTTTTGTTTTGTTTTTGAGACAAGGTGTATAGCCCAAGCTGTGCGGAACTCATAGTATAGACCAGGGTGGCCTTGAACTTGAATCAATCCTTTTGCATCCAGAGGATTTTTTTGGTTTTTTTGATTATGCATACAGAGAGTATACTGAATAGTTTATGGAGAGTTAATATCGAGCCCTTCTAAGCTATTACCAATAAGATATTCAGTACTTTTTTTTTTTTTTTTTTTTTTGTGTGGTACTGGGGGTTGAATCCAGGGTCTCACGCCTGCATGCTCTGCAAGTGCTGGACCACTGAGCTGTGCCCTCAGACCATTTTTTTACTTTTTGAGACAGGGTCTCGCTAAGTTATGCAGACTGCCTCTGGTCTCAAACTTGCGATCCTCCCGCCTCCACCTCCCGAGCCGCTGTGATTACAGGCATGTGCCACCACGCCCGGCGCCAGTACTTTTGTTTTTAGAAATATTAGCAAACTTGGTATGCTGGCACACACCTGTAATCCATTACTCAGGAGACTGAGGCAGGAAGATCATGAGTTTGAGGGTAGCCTGGGATATACAGAGATTTTGAGGCCAGCCTGAGCTATACAGTGAGAGCCTATCTCAAATGCTCAAAAAAGAAATATTAGCAAAGTGCAATTGGTTAAAGAATGTTCTTAGGTTTTCCACCTTTCTTGAGATTCTGGAATACAAAGAGAGTAGGAGGATGAGAATTTAGAGAGAAAAAAGTCTAACTTGGTTTGGATGTATCAAGTTTTCAGTTTCTTGACCAGAGAGGTAAAGAGAAGAGTTTTCACATACACAAAAATTAAAAGCACATTTCAGCTTGGATGAATTTCATTGCTTCCTGGTAGGTGAAGGTATTCTACTTTTTGTATTGGATTGTAGTTACAAAATCGAGGGAAGAGGAAAGTTGTTGTTACTAAATCAGTAAGTAATTTCTGATTTCCCTTCTTTGATCATGGAGAGCTTTTTTGGCCTTTCTGTAAAGCAATGTTAAGTAGTAATAGTAAGGAGTGTGTGAGTGGAGAAAACAGGCCAAATGGGAGATAGTAGATTGATGAACTGAAAATCCTAGTCATCTTCTGAATGACTGGTACATAAGTCAGTCTGATTAATAGTAGTCAAGTGGAATTTCCACTTTGTTACATAACACTTTGCAATAACCCTCTGATTGTGCTTCTCTTTTTATTCATTCTTTTTTTTTCTTTTCTTTTTTTCTTTGCGTTACCAAAGGGATGAGCCCAAGGCCTCACACATGCTTTTGTAAGCATTCTACCATTGAGCTATACCCCTATCACAGTTTTTACTTTTTTACATTTTGAGGCAGGGTCTCGCTAAGTTATACAGGCTGCCTCTGGCCTTGAACTTGTGATCCTCCTGCTGCTACTTCCCGAGTTGCTGGGATTACAGGCGTGTGCCACAGTGCCCTGCTTTTTATTTGAATTCTTGAGCACTGATGAGTGGGAAAGGGAAAGATGAGGAATAGTGAACTCTGGTAAGTGGAAACATTATTTGATTCTCAAAGGAAAGGATCAAAAAATGAATTACTTGAAACAGAATGAGAGAATAATAGCTAACACTTATATAATGCCATTTATAATATCACTGGAATTATTTTATGCATTTATATGTATTAAGTCATTTCATCATCATAAGACTCTAATTTGGGTACCCATGTATTATGGTTCCCATTTCACAGATTGAAACTGAAGCTGAGGTTGAGTAACATTTTTTTTTAAAGTTGTGCTAAGGATCAAATTCAGGGACTTGTGCATGCTAAGCAAGTGCTCTACCACCGAGCTATATCACCAGCCCCAGATTAAGTAACTGGATCAAGGTCATACAGGTAGGTAGTGGGAGAGTGTTATTTGAATCCAAGGAGGTACGATCTGGAGTTCATACTCTAAACTTCTTTTGATCCCTTTGAGCAAGTTTTTACTGTAAGTAAAAAATAAATGATTTAATAATCAAATATTATAAAATAAATTTAAAAATAGCGAAAATGAGAAGTTATTAAACTGAAAAATAATGCTAGTGCTGGATTACTTCACAGGCAGACTAGGTATATACATAGACCCCCAGCAGAAATTCCAAAAATAAACAGAAAGTGAGACACAGGTGTGCATGCCTGTAATCCCAGAAACTCAGGAAGTAGGCAGGAAGATCACAGGTTTGAGGCCAGAGGCAGTGTGCATAATTTAGTGAGACTGCAAAAATAAATAAGTTAAAAAAATTTTTTTAAATAAAGAGGAAAATGTTTTTCAGAGGTTGGCATTTTTTTCCTTTGTTTTCAAACTCAGGGCCAGGTACATTGTAGGCAGGTGCTCTTCCAGCCCATTTTCTACTTTTTTTTTTGAGACAAGGTCTCACTAAATTATTCAAGCTGCTTCTGGCCTCGAACTTGCAATCTTCCTGTCTCTACCTCCTAAATTGCTGGAATTACAGGTGTGAGCCACTGTGCCTATTCATAGGATTTCTAAAGGCTAATTGTTTCAGGAGTGGGCTGCTGGGTCCTTCTCCCTAGTCTGTCTTGGAGTGGAAGCTCAGCTGAAACTTATTTATCATGGCTGGCCCTGAGAGTGTCTGAAATACTGGTGGTATAGCTTTCAGCATCACAGCAACACAGCAACACACAATCCCCCACAACACGACAAGCTGACAGAAATGTGGTGGTTATCCTGCATAGTCACTACCAAATTAATCTAAATTCAAAAAAGAAAGTAAACCGTGTTTGGAAGTTTATCTTAAGTAGAATAATTTTTTTTAAACAAAGCCTTATGATCCATGTATACTAGATTATTTTGGTGCTAACAATTATAACTTCACAAAAGATTTTTACAACTGATCCTTACTTATTAGATTGTTTTCCAGTTGATGATATTATAGCATAATTTAATCAGTAATATCACCTTTGATTTCATGGGGTTTTCATCATTGCTATAATACTGAGAACATTGCTAATGATAGGGAACATATATGTATGTATATACAAGTATATGTCATAATTTTTTCTACATTTAAGTTTCTCCTTTTTAGGTATGACAGCAGTTATCTGTACTTATCCTCTTGACATGGTTAGAGTACGCCTAGCATTCCAGGTGAAAGGGGAACACACCTATACAGGAATTATTCATGCATTTAAAACAATTTATGCAAAGGTATTTATTTACTTTCCTCATTTGTTACACGTCCTTTTATATTTAGGGAAATATTTTGAGTAGTATCTACTCTTTTATTTGCAATTATTGATAATAATGATAATAATTATAAAAGCGTGTCTTTGTGGTTCAGGATGGGTCCTAGAATAATGTTTCCATTACATGATGTGCTTTTACTCTGTGATGTTTATCATAATGAGCTTAATGTAATCTCATTTCCAATTTTCCTTCACTCAAAGGAAGGTGGTTTCCTTGGATTTTACAGAGGCCTGATGCCTACTATATTAGGAATGGCTCCATATGCAGGTATGTTTCAAATTTGGCTGAATCTATTTGTTTTTAAATCATGTCACTAGTTCTTTATTGAAAATGGTAACATGAAAAGATGCTATCTGAAAAGTAGTTTTACTTAAGAAATGAAGAAGAGCCTGGGCACCATGGTTTATACTTGTAATCTCCGCTACTTGGGCGGCTGACGCAGGAGGTTTGTGGACTTCCAGGTCAGAGGCAGCCTGTGAAATTTAGTGAGACCCTGTCTCAAAATGAAAAATAAGAAAAGGACTGAGGGTACAGCTCAGTGGTGGAGTACTTGCCTAGCATATTCGAGGCCCTGAGCTCAATCCCTCAACTCACCAGTATTGCAAAAGTACTGCAAAAAAAAAGAAAGAAAGAATTAAAAAAAAAAATAAAGAAAGAAAAAGGAAAAGAAAAAAAAGTAAGAGTTTAAAAGTGATTTTTCCCCTCAATATAGACAGTGAAGATTTATTATAAGAAATTTAGAAACTATAAAAAAGGAGGAGGTTGAGACAGTAGGATCACAAGTTTGAGGCCAGCCTGGGCTACATCAAAATAAAAAGTAACATAAGGTTTTATTTCACATTTCCCTGATTACTAATAAGGTTGAATATATATATATATATATATATATATATATATATATATATATATATATATATATATTGTATTTCCTTTTCTGTGTGACATATCTGCTTATATATTGGGCCTGCTTTGCTTTTCTTTTCTTTTTCTGAGACAGGGTCTCGCTATGTTAGCTCAGGTTAGTCTCAAACTCCTGATCCCTCTGCCTCAGCCTCTCAAGTCCTGGGATTACAGATGTGCACTCCCATACCCAATGTGGCCTACTTTTTATTGTTTATCATTTTTTCTTATTGATTTGCTTTAATTATTCATATACTTTGATTGTTAAACCCTTGTTATGTATATATGTTGAAAATATCTTCTCCCTGTTCATGGCTTGGCTTTTTCATTTTTAAAGTGGTGTCCATTAATGAGCATTCTATTTTTTTCAGTAATAGATTTAACGAGGTATAGTTATATCATACAGTTTCTCCATGTAAGTGTGCTATTCATTGGTTTTTATTATATTGGTTTTAATTGTACTACTATCACCTCAGTCAACTTGAGAACATTTTCATTATTCCCAAGAGAAACATTGCATCCCTCATTTGTAATTCCCTAGTCCTGAGCAACCACTAATATTTTCCTCTCTATAAATTTGCTTGTTCTAGGCATTTCATATAAATAGAATCATATTATATATGGTATTTTGTGATTGATTTCTTTCACTTAGCATGTTTACAAGATTCATCATGTTGCAGTACTTAACTGCTTTCATGGCTGAATAGTATTCCATTGTATGGACATCCTGCATTTCATTTATCCTTTTTTTAGGCATTTGGGTGGTTTCTACCTTAATATGAATAATGCTGTTATCAACATTCATATACAAATGTTTTTGTTTTGTTTTGTTTTGTTTAGTACTGAGTGGCTGAACCCAAGGCCTTATCTATACTTTGTAATTGGTCTACCATTGTTCTGCACCCTCAATTCCTTTCTTATTTATTTATTTATTTATTTATTTATTTATTTATTTATTTATTGTGGTACTGGGGGTTGAACCCAGGGCCTTGCACTTGCATGCTTTGCAAGTGCTGTACCACTGAGCTGGACCCCCAGCCTATTTTTTTTACTTTTTGAGACAGTGTCTTGCTTTACCCAGGCTGCCTCTGGTCTCGAATTTGTGATCCTTCTGCCTCCTTCTCCCAAGCCGCTGGGATTATAGGCATGCGCCACTATGCCCGGCCCTATTTTTTTAAATTTTGAGACAAGGTCTCACTAAATTATGTGGGCTTCCTTTGGCCTCAACCTCAAGATCCTCTTGCCTCAGCTGCCCAAGTCACTTGGATTAGAGGCTGCACTAGCACCCCTGCTGAGATTAACTTTTATTTATTATAATACTCTTGTATGGTATGAATATAAAGATTATGTAAGCCTCCTAGAATGAGTGCAAGAACATTTTCTAATTTTCTATGCTCAAGGAGAATCTTTATAAAATGATTGAGTTATCGCTTTCTTGGGGCTAAGCTGTAGCTCAGAGGTAGAACATGTGCTTAGCATGTGTAAGGCTGTTGGTTCAACCCCCAGAACCAAAAAATAAATAAAACTATTACCTGCTCCTTAAAAGTTTTTCTTATGGGAACATTTAAAAATATTTGTGCAGTTTCTTGGATTGTTACAGGACCATTCAGGGTTTCTGTCTTTTTGAGAGTCGTGTGTGTGTGTGTGTGTGGTACTGGGGTTTGAACCCAGGGTCTCGCACTTGCATGCTTTGCAAGTGCTGGACCACTGAGCTGCACCCTCAGCACAGTTTTTCACTTTTTGAGACAGGATCTCACTAAATTACGCAGACTGCCACTGGTCTCGAACTTGAGATCCTCCTGCCTCCACCTCCCGAGCCGCTGGGCTTATAGGTATGAGCCACCATACCTGGCTGAGAGTCATTTTTGATAATTCATGCTTCTTTTTACCTCCCTCCCTTCCTTCCTTCCTTCCTTCCTTTCTTTCTTTCTTTCTTTCTTTCTTTCTTTCTTTCTTTCTTTTTTTTTTTTTTTTGAGATAGTCTCACTTTGTAGCCCAGGCTGCTGTGAACTAGCTATATAGCCTATGCTATGCTATGCTAGGTGCCGTCAGGTCAGTATCTGACTCATAGCGACCCTCATAGGGTTTTCGATGGCAGACTGTTTTGGGATTGTCTTGGGAGTGGATTGCCAGGTCCTTCTCCCATTTTTGTGGTGCTGGAAATTGAACTCAGGACCTCAGAGACTGCAGCGCAGTGCTCTACCAACTGAGCTAAATCCCAGCCCATAGCTATATAGCCTAGGCTGGTCTTGAACTCACAATCCTCCTGCTTTAGCTTCCTGAGTGCTGGGATTACAGTCATGCACTATCATGGGTGGGCTGGGATTTAGCTCAGTTGGTAGAGCGCTGCACTGCAGTCTCTGAGGTCCCGAGTTCCATTCCCAGCACCGAAAAAATGGGAAAAGGACCTGGCAATCCACTCCCAAGGCAATCCCGAAACAGTCTGCCATTGAAAACCCTATGAGGGTCGCTATGAGTTGGATACTGACTCGACGGCACCTAACAACAACAACAACATCATGGGTATGCACCTGTCTTTCAAGTTTCTTTTTTAATATGTTTTTTTAATTTAGTAGGTATCAAGATTTGTTGAGTTATGCTTAGTTGATAGAAATGCGTGAATTCTATTTTTTATTTTATTAACTTATTACTTTAATTGTACTACTATAAAATCATGTAAATGTTTTGCAGGCACCAACTGCACATTATATCTATCAGGTTCTTATGAGCCTTGTGAGCTGATATGAACATTTCTTTCGTGGTCATAATTCTTTGAAGACAAAAGTTTACACTGAGTTAAAATGACAGTACAGGGCTGGGGATGTAGCTCAGTGGCAGAGTGCTTGCCTACCATGTATGAGGCCCTGGGTTTGATCCTCAGGACTGCAAATAAAAAGAAAAATGAAAACAAAATAACAGTGGCTTGTTTCTTCTGAAATTTTTTGTATATCTTACATTACCATCATTGTTATTCTAATATGTTGTTATATTTACTTGTAATTATTAATCATGAATTTAATTTTCACTCATGAAACCTTGGAAAACTGTTTAATTTTATTCATATATTGTGGTATATTCACTGCTGCCTCCTTCAGTGCACAATATACTAGTGTGTGAAAACAAGTACTGTAATTTTTTATAGGTGTTAATGTCTTTGACTTTAGTATTTATAAACATTAATTAAATCTTTTTATCTTAGGTTAAACCAAAGTTCAGAAATTAGGAATTACACAGTTCCTTGGTTATTAAGTAAGAAAGGTGTCTTTTTCACAGCTTTGTTCAGCGTTGTGGTGAATTTGTATTTTGTTTTTCAGGTGTTTCATTTTTTACTTTTGGTACTTTAAAAAGCGTTGGGCTCTCCCATGCTCCTACCCTTCTTGGCAGACCTTCATCAGACAATCCTAATGTCTTAGTTTTGAAAACTCACATAAACTTACTTTGTGGTGGTGTTGCTGGAGCAATAGCACAGACAATATCGTAAGTTTCTTCATCAACTTAATTCAGTGAAATTATAGTTACCAATCCTCCTTTTTAGCATTAATCATTTTATTTTTTCTAACAAACTATTCAAAAAACAAGATCCTTTGCAGAATACGAGTGTTAATTTTAATAAGTGTTAGTTTAACACTTTTTCCAGATATGTCTTTAGGTTAAGCATAGCAAAATTATATGCCAAGTTGATTGCATTATATGAATCCACCCAATTTCCTATGAATTCATTTAAAAGAAAGAAAAAAAGAATCACTTAATATAATCTTCATCTATTCTCATGAATTTGCCTACATGAAATTTCTAAAGTTTGAGCCATTGTGTGTGTGTGTGTGTGTGCATTTGTATAAGGAGACACAACTTCTCTTGCATTAAAATCTTGAAGGCCTCCTTTGTGCCAGAGAGTACAATATATGTAGTGTTGTAAGATTCACTGAAGGAAAAATAAAAGTTGCTGCTTCAACAAGCCTATGTTTTTATTAAAACAGCAGCAATACCTAATTGGAGTGAAAGATATGACATATAGTGGGAACACTGATGAAGGCATTACTGTATTATAAATGTATATATTAGATACATTATATCTAATAATATATACAAATGTATATATTAGAAATGTGGCTCCAGAGAATTTCCTTAGTCCGTGGAAGAGCGAATAGAATGAGATAAAAACAGGCTGGAACTCTAAGAAACAGGAACTTTTCAGAAACAGGAAGAAGGAAAGCTTTCTGTGACTGAGAAAGAATGTCCTGAAAAACAGGAAGACAAGGAATTTGTGTCACAAAAAAATCAAAAAAGAGTATCCAGTGGGAAAAGTCAAAGTAGGATGAGTGAGGTGTTCCTTGGATATCACAATTAAAGATTACCTTTGTGAAAGCTAATTCAATCTATTTGTGGATGGGAACAGATTATACTAGATTGAAAGGAAAGAAGAAAAAGCATGTGGTTCACTTTTGGAAACTGGGCTGTGGAATTTTGTTCATTGTAGAAACATGGCCACCTCCAGTTGTTCTGATTCTCTTTTTTATTTTATTGCTTCCCTTTCTTCATTACGAACTCCCAGTTTGGATCCTTAAAATCTTTGTTATCTTTCCCACTACTTAAGCTGTATTCCTCACCTGTGGACCTCTATGGGAGAAGGACATGGCAACCCACTCCCAAAGCGGTCCTGAAACAATCAGCCATTGAAAACTCTGTGAGGGTTGCTATGAGTCAGACAGGACTGGATGGCACCTAACAACAACAACAACAACAATAATGACAACAACTGGACCCATAATGCCATGGCTTCCTTCTCAGTTCTTTCACTCTTTTTTCAATTGTTCAGTTTTTTTCACTTTTATAGTGGTCCTTCCCTTTTCAGGTCTACGCTTCCTACCTGTACATATGGAGTTCTTGTTGTTGTTGTTTGAAATAGGGGCTCATTATGTAGCCCAGGCTGGACTCTGAACTCACAGTCCTCCTGCCTCAACCTCCCAAGGGTTGGGATTATAGGCATGAGTCACCAGGCCCAGCTTCTGTGTAGATTTTAAAGGCCCACTGACATTAGCCTTCTGTTATCACCATAAGTACCTAAAGCAACTCATCTCATCTTTTTTCATGGTCTTAATGATTACCTTTATAAAGATAACAAATCTATTTAAGTCCCTGTTAGTGCTTCCCTATTACATTCTCTTTTTTTTTTTTTTTTTTTTTGTAGTCCTGGGGGCTGAACTCAGGACCTCCCACATACTTTATAGGCACTCTAGCGCTGAGCTGCACCCTCAGCCTCTTGTTTATTTTTTAATTGTGAGACAGGATCTCACTAAGGCTGCTTCTGGCCTCTAACTCAGCCTCCTGAGTTACTGGGATTACAGGTGTGTGCCACCACCCCTGGCTTGCTGTTGCATCGCTAGCAAGTGTTTACATGTTTCTACTTAGCTTTCTGCCATCAGTGCAAATTCATAATTCAAACATTATGATCAAGGTGTAGCTCATTGGTAAGTACATGTCTAGCACGTGCAAGTCCCTGGCTTCAACCCCTACTACTGCAAAACAAAACAAAAGCAAAAACAAAAATTAACCTAGTCTTCCTCTTTATAACAATACTTAGCTCCTAACTTTCCTATTTGATTTCATTTGTTTGTGTTTTGTTGTTTCTTTGTTGGGTTTTTGTTTTGGTTTTGATTTTTGAGACCTAGCCTCACTTTGTAGCCCAGAATGACCTGGATGGAACTCACTGTATAGCCCAGGCTGGCCTCAAATTCAACATGCTCTTACCTCGGTCTCCCAAAGTGCTGGGATTACAGGTGTTCGCCACCACACCTGGCTCCTATTTGTTATTGATAACCACCAATCTACTAGATATGATAATTTGAAATCATTTTTCACATTGTATATATCCAAGTAGTCACTGAATCTTGTCACTTTTTTACTTCAGAATGTTGCCTAGGATGCCATTTTAATTTTTTCTACTATTATTTCCCTTGTCACCTTGTCTTTTGATGTTTTCTCCTTTGTACTATTCAATCCTTTCTACCCACATACACTTTTCCAGTTGGCAACTGAATCCCTCAGTTGAGGTTTTTGGTCTCTTTGCCCTCATAACTTTTTTCTTTTTGTTTTCTTCCCTCATTAAAAAATAATTCCTGGAGCCAGGCGCAGTGGTACACGCCCATAATCCCAGCAGCTCAGGAGGTGGAGGCAGGAGGATCGCAAGTTTGAGACCAGAAACAGTTTGTGTAATTTAGCGAGACCTTGTCTCGAAAACTGAACAAATGGGCTAGGGGTGCTGCTCAGTGGTCCAGCACTTGCAAAGCATGCAAGCACAAGGCCCTGGGTTCAACCTCCAGTACCACAACAACAACAACAACAACAACAACAATAATAATAATAATAATTCCTGGAGGTGCTGTTGGAGGACATGGGGAGCTTCAACTATTGGCAATTTATTTCTTAAGTTGTTTGGTTGGCATATCAGTGGAGTTTTTTAACCCTAACTATTTCATAGTAAATTTAAATGTGTATAAAAATATATAATTACAAACTGGGCATGGTGGGGCATGCATGTAATCCCAGCACTAGAGAGGCTGAGGCAGGAAGATTGATGTGAGTTCAAGGATAGCCTGTTCTACATAGTGAGTTCCAGGCTAGCCCAGACTGCACAGCAAGATCCTATCTCTAAACACACACACACACACACACACACACACACACACACACACACATAATTATGTGTGTTGTATGTCACTTTTGTGTGTATTAGGTACATGTTTTCAGGTGGTGTTGAGTTGGGTCTGACTCATAGTGACCCTATGTATAGCAGAAGGAAACACAGCCCAACATTGTGCCATGCAAATTTTTTTTTTTTAAATGTCTGAGCCTGTTGTAATCACTGTGATTCTTCTCATTTTGTGCCACATCAGCAAATGGAGGTCCCAGGGGTTTTTTTTGTTTGTTTGTTTGTTTTTTTGGTGGTACTGAGGGTTGGACCTGGGGCCTTGCACCTGCATGCTCTGCAAGTGCTGGACCACTGAGCTGCGCCCCCAGCCCATTTTTTACTTATTGAGACAAGGTCTCGCTAAATTACGCAGACTGCCTCTGGTCTCGAATTTGCGATCCTCCTGCCTCTGCCTCCTGAGCCGCTGGGATTACACCGGGCCCAGTGGTCCCAGAGGTTTTACTTCATTCCCATCATTAACATGACTCTTCTTTGAGGAGGCAACTCTTCCCCAGTCATCTTTTGAATGCCTCTGAACCTGACAGGTGACAGACAAGTGGGGATTAGGTACATGGAGAACTTCAAGTAGGAAAGTAGAAAGTAGATTTATGACATTGGAGAATATCTCTACGACTCAATATTTTTTATCTTAATATTGCAATAATAGTATACACACTTTATGCAATTGCTGCAAAGATGAAATGAGAGAATATACTTAAGTTGTTTTGCATAGGACCTAACTCAAGTAGCCACCATTAGCAAAATAAAAGTAGTTTAAGAAAATCACCTGGAGTCCTACTTCTAAAAGAGATTACTTTTACATATTTAATTTCATACAATGCTATAATTTTTTCTTTCTTCTCCTCCTCCTCTTCTTTTTCTTCTCTGCCCCCCACCCCCTCTGTGTTTCTCTCTCTGTCTCTCTCTCTCTCATTTTCTCTCTAGTACTGGGGGGAGATGTTGACCCAGGACCTTATGCATGCTAGACAAGTGCTCCACCACAAAGCTGCATCCCCTTTCCTTTTTTGGTTTTGGTTTTGACACAGAGTCTGACACTGCTACATCATGAAGGCTGCCTCTGTCCTTGAACCTACAGTCCTCCTGCTTCAGCCTCCCGAGGTGCTGGGATTACAAGTGTGCTTCATTCTTAAGATAGTAGTTCTCAACTGGGGGTAATTTTGACTCCAATGGATATTTTTTAATGTCTGAAGACATTTTTGGTTATAAAAATTATATGAATGCTAGAGGCTAGGGATGCACTTAAACATCCTACAATGCACAGGACAGTCTCTCACAAGAAAGAATGATCCAAAATGTCATGAGTACCAAAGTTGAGAAACCTTATTTTAGGGTTACAACAATGAAAAGCAACAAATTTGTTTCTTCAGGAAATGGCATTTAATTTAGCCTTGAAGAATGAATAAAACTTGATATTTTTGTGAGGGAAGAGAAGAATCCTGCAAGAGAAGATGATGACTCCTGTATAGTCAATTGATTTTATTCATGTGCTTATAGTTTGATTCCCAGACTAGACAGAACAATAAGAAAATAGGGACACATTATTTTCTAGTGTGTATGGGGCTTTGCATTCAATGATTGTTGAGTAGAAAAATGAAACATTAATTTTACATCATTAAACCTTTTTTCTTTTAGCTACCCATTTGATGTAACTCGTCGGCGAATGCAATTAGGAACTGTTCTTCCAGAATTTGAAAAGTGCCTGTAAGTTTTCCTTATGTCATTTTACATTTTCTTTAGGAAATGTAATGTTTAAAGTCAGTAGGAAAATAGGTTTCTGGACTCATTAACAGTCTATATCTTCCAATTTATCTCCTACAGCATACTATGGTAATTTTATAAGGTTTCAATCAGGCCCACATTCTTTTATTACAAATTATATTTTAGAGCAGCTCTGATATGTAGTGAACCACATATGAACTACGTGTGTGACTTAAAATTTTCTGATTGCCACTTTTTTTTTTTTTTTTTGTGGGGGCAGTACTTGGGGCTTGAATTCAGGGCCTGGCACATGCTTTGCAAGCAGTCTACCACTGGGCTGCACCCCCAGCCCATTTTTTATTTTTTATTTTGAAGCAGTGTCTCATTGCCTCGGGCCTCAGACTCACAATCCTCCTGCTTCTGCCTCCTGAACCATAGGGATTACAGGTGGGTGCCACTGAGCCTGGCCTTTTTTAAAAAATGCTGCTAGGGATTAAACTCAGGGCCTTGTACATGTTAGGAAAGTGCTCTATCACTGAGCTACATCACCAGGCCTGGTACTCACTTTTTAAAAAGTATAGAAAAATTTCCCCCACGTGTCATTTTGCCGTACTGTGGGGGCTTGCGTGTTGCTGTGATGCTGAAAGCTATGCTACCAGTATTACAGATACCAGCAGGGTCACCTGTGGTGGACAGGTTTCATCTGAGCTTCCAGACTAAGCCAGACTAGGACCTGGCAGACCACTCCTGAAACAATTAGCCATTGAAAACCCTATGAATAGCAGAGAAATACTGTCAAATATAGTGCCAGAAAATGAACTCCTCAGGTTGGAAGACACTCACAAGACTACTGAGGAAGAGTTGCCTCCTCACAGTAGAGTCTACCTTAATGACAGAAATGGAGTAAAGCCCCAAAAGCCTCCATTTGCTGATGTGGTACAACTTGAAATGAGGAGGAACAACTGTAAATATCCATGAATAACTGAAATGTGGAAAGTACATAGTGTGAACTTAGGAAAATTAGAAATTGTCAAAAGGGAAATGGAGTGCATAAGCATTGACATTCTAGGCATCAGTGAGCTATAATGGACCAGCATGAGCTGTTTTGAATCAGATAATCATATAATCTACTATGCTGAGAATGACAGATTAAAGAGAAATGGGGTTGCATTCATCATCAAAAAAGACATCTCAAGATCTGTCCTGAAGTACAGCACTGTCAGTGATAGAATAATATCCACATGCCTGCAAGGAAGTCCAGTTAATATAACATTATTCAAATTTACACACCCACCACTAAGGCCAGAAATGAATATAGGAAAGATTTTTACCATCTTCTTCAATCTGAAATAGATGGAACATGCAATCAGGACGTACTGATAATTACTGATGTGTGGAACGTAAAAATTGGAAACAAGGAAGAACGCCTAATAGTTGGAAAATATGGCGTTGGTGACAGAAACAGTGTTGGAGATCTCATGATAGAATTTTGTCAGATCAATGACCATTTCATTGCAAATACATTTTTTCACCAACATAACTATATGCATGGATTTCACCAGATGGAACATATAGGAACCAAATTGACTACATTTATGGAAAGAGGTGATGGAAAAGCTCATATCAAATGTCAGAACAAGACCAGGTGCTGATTGTGGATCAGACCATCAACTTCTCATATGCAAGTTCAAACTGAAGCTGAAGAAAATTAGAACAAGTATACGAGAGCCACGGTATGACCTTGAGTATATCCTACCTGAGTTCAGAGTCACCTCAAGAATAGGTTTAATTCATTAGACATAAATGATAGGAGACCAGATGAGTTGTGGCATGACATAAATGATATCATTCAAGAAGGAAGCAAAAAGTTCTTAAAAAGACAAGAAAAAAAGAAAAGACCAAATTACATATCCAAAGAGACTCTGGAACTTGCCTTTGAATGTCAAGCAGCTAAAGTAAAAGGAAGACATGATGAAGTTAAGGAACTAAACAGAAGATTTCAAAAGGCAGTTCGAGAAGACAAAAACAAATATAATGACATGTGCAAAGAGCCGGAGACAAACCCAAAAGGGAAGAACATGCTCTATTTTTGTCAAGCTTAAGTAATTAAAGAAAAAATTCAAGGCTTGAGTGGTAATAATAAAGGATTCTACTGAGAAAATATAAATGATGCAGAAAACAACAAAAGAAGATGGAAGGAATACAGAGTCATTATACAAAAAACGAATTGGCAGATGACCAACCATTTCAAGAGGTTGTGTGTAATCAGGAACCAATGGTATTGAAGGACGAAGTGGAAGCTGTCTTGAAAGAACTGGTGAAACACAGGCTCCAGGAATTGATGGAATACCAATAGAGATGTTTTAACAAACAGATGCAGCACTGGAGGTGCTCATTTGGTTATACCAAGAGATTTGGAAAAGAGCTGCCTGGCCAACTGACTGGAAGAGATCCATATTTATGCTTCTTGGAAAGGGGATCCAACCGAATGTGGAAACTATCAAATGATATCATTAATATTACACACAAGAGCTGGGCGTGGTGGCGTATGCCTGTAATCCCAGCAGCTTGGTAGGCAGAGGCAGGAAGATCGCAAGTTCAAGACCAGAGGCAGTCTGTGTAACTTAGTGAGACCCTGTCTCAAAAAGTAAAAAAAAAAAAAATGGGCTGGGGGTGCAGCTCAGTGGTCCAGCACTTGCAAAGCATGCAAGTGTGAGGCCCTGGGTTCAACCCCCAGTACTGAAGAAAAAAAAAAAAAATATATATATATATATTACATGCAAGCAAAATTTTACTAAAGATCATTCAAAAGTGATTGCAGCAGTATACAGATAGGGAACTACTGCAATATCAAGCTGGATTCAGAAGAGGGCATGGAACCAGGCACATCATTACTGATGTCAGATAGATATTAGCTAAAAATAGAGAACACCAAAAGGCATCTGTCTGTTTTATTGATGATACAAAGACATTTGACTGTGTGGATCGTAACAAATTATGGGTAACACTGCAAAGAATGGGAAGACCAGCATATGCAATTATACTCATGAGGAACCTGTACATGGACCAAGAGGAGGCAGTCATTCAAACAGAACAAGAAAACACTGCCTGGTTTAAAGTCTAGAAAATTATACTTCAGGGCTGTATTCTTTCACTGTAGCTCTTTTTTTTTTTTTTTTTTTTTTTTGCAGTACTGGGGGTTGAACCCAGGGCCTCGCGCCTGCATGCTCTGCAAGTGCTGGACCACTGAGCTGCACCTCAGCCCTTTTTTTTTGTTTTTTTACTTTTTGAGACAGGGTCTCGCTAAATTACGCAGACTGCCTCTGGTCTCGAATTTGCGATCCTCCCTCCTCCACCTCCCTAGCCGCTGGGATTACAGGCATGCGCCACCACGCCTGGCCTCACTGTAGCTCTTCAATTTCTATGCTGAGCAAATAATCTGAGAAGCTGGACTTTATGAAAAAGAACACAGCATCATGATTGGAGGAAGACTCATTAACAACTTGCATTGTGCAGATGACACAACTCTAACTTGCTGAAAGTGTAGAGGATTTGACACGTTTACCGATGAAGATAAAAGAACACAGCCTGCAGTATGGGTTGCTACTTAACATGATCAACAACAAAAAAACCTTACAAGTAGGTCAGTAAGCAACTTCATGATAAATGGTGAAAAGATTGAGGTTGTTCAAGATTTTGCTTTACTTGGCTCTATAATCAACACTCATGGAAGCAGCAGTCAAGAAATCAAAAGATGCATTGCATTGGGAAAAGCTGTTGCAAAAGACCTTTTAAAATATTGAGGATGAAAGTGTGTCTTACTCATGCCATGGTATTTTCAGTCGCATCATATGGTTGTGAAAGCTGGACATTGTATAAGGGGGACAAGAGAATTGATGCTTTTGAATTATGGTGCTAGAGGCAGATATTGAATATACCACGGACTACCAAAAGAACCAACAGATCTGTCCTAGAAGTGCAATCAGAGTGTTTCTTGGAAGGAAGGCTGGCTAGACTGTGTCTTACGTATTTTGGACATGTAGCTAGGAGGGACTACTCCCTGGAGAAGGACATCATGTTTGAGAGAGTGGCAGGTCAACAAAAAAGGAGAGGTCTCAACTAGATGGGTTTATACAGTGTCTACAACAGTGGCCGTAAACATGAAAAAGATTATGTGCCCAGCACAGAATCCGGGAGTGTTTTATTGTATTGTACATAGGATCGCTATAAATCAGACCTGACTTGATGGCACCTAACAACAATAACAACATAGAAATTTTTTAAAATATTTTTTGTTTAGCCTAGTATTTCTAAACCTGCAATGGTACCACTGTGGCATCCAATCCCATCAGATCTTGGAAGCTAAGCAGATCCTGGGTAGTACTTAGATGGGAGACCACCTAGGAATACCAGGTGCTGTAGGCTTGGGAGAAGGACCCAGCAACCCACTGCCCCCCCCCAAAAAAATCAGCCATTGAAAACTCTATGAATAGCAGAGAAGCACTAACAATAGGGTTTTACCTGTTGTTCTAGGGTCACTATGAGTTGGATCCTGACTCGAGAGCACCTAACAACAACAACATTTCTAAAATAATATAACTTCAACATTTTTATATTTTGCATTCTTTTTCTATATACTAAATATTTGAAATCCAGGGTATATTTTATAATCACAGTACATGTCACTTTGGATTGCCACATATCTAGTGCTTAGTAGCCACTTGTGGCTAGTGGCTACTGATGATACTGCACAGCACTATTCTAGAGTGTTCTATAATCTGTACAAACTCAGAATCATTCTGTTTTGTATTATTCAGCTTTCTGTCACTAAAACAAATATCTAAGATGATCAACTTATAAAGAGAAAAGATTTGTTTTGACTCACGGTTATAGAGGTTTCAGTCCATGATGGATTAGCTCTCTTGTTTTTGGGCCAGTGATGAGGTAGTACATCATGATGGGAGCGTGAGTCATAGCAAAATTAATCACCTCATGGCCAGAAAATGAAAGAAAAAGGAAGGAAGGGACTAGGGTTCCACAGTCCCCTGTGAGGGCACTCCCCCAAAGTCCTCCCACTGAGACCCTCCTCTACTACTGAGCTGCACTCCCTGCTCATTTTTTATTTCTTTTATTTGAAGTCATAGTCTTGCTAAATTATGCAGGCTGCTTCTCGCCTTGAACTCCCAATCCACCTCCCAAATCACTGGGACTACAGGCATATGCCATAGCTCTTCAGTCTCTCAAAGGTTCTACCATCTCGCAATAGCACCTCCTTGAGGATCAAGCCTTTAATACATGGAACTTTGGGGTACATTCCAGACCCCAAACTGGCCATATATTGTCTCTCAGGAGAAAAGCAGAATGTTTCTTCAGGGCCTCAGATTGCCTTGTTTACTCAAAAGACTTTTTGAAGATTTCAGTCCAGACTGTGCATTAAAAGGGAAAAGCAAAAAGCATAACGTTAATTTGAAAGGAAAGAAAAAACTCTGAAATGAGGAATTCTTCATTGCTGAAATCTGAAAGATAGTCCTTCAGGTTTTAGTTTTACAACCATGTGGTAGTTAAAGTAGAAAAGTTGAGCTGTAATGAAAACTTAAGAGCAGCTGTTGATATGTCCTTTAAAAGGACTGCATCAATATTTCAGATATTATTATGGAACAGTGCTGCCAGTTAATACATAGACATAGCACAAATAAAATATATTGTATGAAGGAGCCCCAAAATTCTATGCATAATGCTTGTTCTTGTTTGGAATGATTTGCTATTTCATTATGATTTTTTTAGCTTATTATAACATTTGTCTTCCAAAAGCCATTCATGATGGCATTTTAGCTTCTTTTTACAATGCTCTCATGGGCTAGGCATGGTCGCACACTCCTGTAATCCAAGCACTTGGGGGGTAGAAGCAGGAGGACTGTGATTTCTAGGCTAGCATGGGCTAGTTAGTGCAATCCTATCTCAGAAAACCAAAAAAATTTAAAAAAATCTTTAAGTTAAAAACGGGGAGAGGAGAGTTGGAGATGTAGCTCAGTGGTAAACTGCGAGTCTTTTATAAGAAAGACTCTGAGTTTGATCCTCATCACTGGAAAAACAAAGTGCCATTATGGAGGCTGAAATTGTTTCTTCTCGAATGATCATAGAGGTGTCATCATTTAACCATTGTCTTTCAGTACCATGCGGGAGACTATGAAGTATGTCTATGGACACCATGGAATCCGAAAAGGATTATATCGTGGCTTATCTCTTAATTACATTCGATGCATTCCCTCTCAAGCCGTGGCTTTTACAACATATGAACTTATGAAGCAGGTTTTTCACCTGAACTAAAAAAAAAATCATGGTTTGTAGTTTCTTTTCCTTAATAAATTCTCAGAGGAGGAACTAAAAATAAAATGTTATTTTAATAGTGGGGGAAACATTACTTGAAAGGGAATATTTACCCTATTACAAGAACCACTGGTATTTTTAGTACTTGATTTTTTTTAAGTCACAAATCAAAAATGCTTAACTTACTTTTTGATGCCAAACATTATAACTTAGAAAATTAAAAAAAAAAATTCTTAAGCTGATGCTGGCTAATCAGGCTATCTGAAACTTTTTTTTCTTTTTTAATTATTTTATTTTATCTTATTTTATTTTATTGCAATACTGGAGGGCTGAACCCAGGGTCTCACACATACTTTGCAAGTCCTCTACCACTGAGCTGCACTGGCAGCCCTTTAAAAACATTTTTTTTTTTTTTTATCTTGAGACAGGGGCTCACTAAATTATGCAGGCTGCCTTTGGCCTGGAACTTGTGATCTTCCTGCCTCCTCCTCTGGAGTCATTGGGATTATAGGCGTGTTCCACTGTGCCTAGCTTTGAAACATTTTTTAAAAGTGTTGTTTGGAAGCAGAAGTAACTTCATAATGGGGTTCAGCACATTACTATTTGCTGTATCATACTGTTCCAAGCTTCTAATTGTAATGATGATTTTTTGGAGGATGCTGGGGATCAAATGTAGGGATCAAATATATGCTAAGCACAGGTTGAACCACTAAGCTATATCCGTAGCCTGTAACTATGATTATCTTTTCTTTTTTTAATATGTGGTGCTGGGACCACACCCAGGGCCTCACACATCCTGAGTGCACATTTTACCAATGAGCTATATCCCCAGCCCTTGAAACTATGGTTTTCAAAAGACTGTAACATTATCACTTACTTTCTCTGTGTGTGTGTGTGTGTGTGTGTGTGTGTGTGTGTGTGTGTGTGTGTGGTGCTGGGGATCCAAGTGCTCTACCTCTGAACAATATCCCCAGCTCTCTAACATTGTTTAGTATTATTAAAATGAGCAGGCTTGGTTATATTATAGAAGAATGATAAGAACTGAGTTTTTAAGTTCAATTAACTTAAGCATTTTGTAGCATTGAAGTATTATTATTGTTATTTCTCTTCTCATTATTCTGTTCTGCTAGATAAAAGGACAAACGCTTTTTCCTTTTTTTTTTCTCCCCTGTGCTGAGGATTGGACCTAGGGCCTTGTACATGCTGAGCAAACACTACACCCTCCAGCCCTCCTTCATTTTTTAATAAAATTAATGTTGTATTTAAAAAGTAGGGACTCAGAAATAATGAAGTATCAGGTTTTGCCCAAATGTTGCTACCGGGTACTATGAGTGATTTACAGCTGTTCTTAAAAGTCAATATATTTCCTAAAGGCAGTAATAATAAATCTTGAATATCTTTGCTCTCAAAAATAGAAGAGCATTATAGATATGTTTTTGTTAGATGATTTGGTATATACTCAAAAATTTATTTAAGTGGACTATGAAATATCTATCAATGTAGACTTGAGTATCAAAGAATGTTTTTGAGATATTATGTCATGATAAAAGTTCTTCTATGTAATTTAGCATATTATAACCTTAAGAAAAATATAAAATATGATTTTGTTGTTATCCTCTATATTAAGAAAGTTGCTTAAAATGTAAGAATTCCAATTATTGTGTTTAGAACATTTTATGTTTCATTGTAAGCATGGCAGAAATGGGAAAGAAACAATTAGAGTTTTATGTTTGGAAATAGTGATTTGTAGAATTGATGTGATTTTTAAGAGATTAGAAAACTAAGTTGGAAGTATTATTTCTGCATCAATTTTTATTTTATTTTTTGCATAAAATTTCCGTGTCATATCTTAGTAAAAAATTGATGAACTGGTTTCATTTTCACTCTTTATTTTAAAAATAAATATGTATATTTGTATGATTTGTAAGTGTGCCATCAGGTAAAATTCATGTATTTCTAAAACTATTTTGTATTTTCATTTCTGGGCCACATTGTAGTCTCATTAAATCCTAAGATAATTTAAATGTATAAAATAAGTATGTCAGTTATGTTATCAATAAAGGGGGAGCAACAAATATTTTTTAAAATGAAAATTTCCATTCTGTGTCTGTTATAGAATCGATAGAATATTAAAAATAAATTTTTATCCTTGTTTTGATGGTACTTTATTTATTTACTTATTTATAGTTTGAGGCAGAGTCTCAGGTTTGTTGTTGTTGTTTTGCAATACTGGAGGGGTGAACCTAGGACCTCACACATGCTTTGCAAGTGCTGTACCACTACGTTGCACCCTCAGCCCATTTTCTACTCTTTCATCTTAAGACAAGGTCTCACTAAATTATGCAGGCTGCCTCTGGACTGGAACTCATGATCTTCCTGCCTCCACCTCCTGACTTACTGGAATAATAGGCGTGTGCCACCATGCCTCCCTAGGGTCTTGTTTGATAGCCCAGGCTGGACTCTTGTGATCCTCCTCCTTTGGTTTCCTGAGTGCTGGAATTATAGATGTGTGCCCCTTCACCTGACTGGCTTCTTTCTTTTAACTGTATATAGGGTTTTTTTTTTTTTTTTCCTTTTTTTAGTCCTAGGTGGGGAGTTGAACCTAGGATCTTGCGCATATTAGGCAAGTGCTCTACCACTGAGCCACACACCTAATCCTCCTTTATTTTCTTATTTTCTATTTTGAGACAGTGTCTCACTAAGTTGAGCAGGCTGCCTCTGGCCTCAAACTTGTGATCCTCCTGCTACAGCCTCCCAAGTTGCTGGTGTTAGGGGGCATGTGCCACAGCACCTGGGTCCTGTTTACATTACTGAAGCACCAATGTTAAACATAAGAAGTCAGACTGGAAGAATATTTAAAAATAATTAAAGAATGACTTTATATCTGATTTATTTAAGATAGGTAACTCAAAATGCATCTTGCTAGGGTATCTTCCATTTGAAGATTGACTGTTTCTGGTTTGATTTCCATTGTTCCTCTTTTCTTGCTTTTCAGCTTGTATATTCCTTCTGGTCTATAGAATGGGACTGTGGTGTGGTCTAGGGATTGATGGATGAGGTTCCACTCATAGCTCTCAGTATTTGCGTGTGTGGAAGTGGAGAGGTTACTGGGTATATGTAATAATATCTTGCTTCATTCTCCATCAGTGTCCTGAACATTTATTTATTCAGCATATTGTGTAGCAGGCAGGAATAATGTCCTGAATTATGGGGCACTGCTCTAGGGATATCTGTTTACTGTCTCTACGGTCTGATTTGGGTGCCCTAGAGTATCTAACATGGGGTACTCCTCTAACAGAATACGTACCATCCTGTTATAACTGTCTGTTTAGCTATGTCTCCCATCCCAACCCCCAACTTGTTCCCCTAAGGGCAGAACCATGCCTTTTCCCCAATTGGGAGCACAGGGTAATGTGTACTGATGAGAAGAAGGAAGTCTTAGTCGCATTTTTGGAGACCTTATATTCTAGTTAGGATAAAAGATACAAATAGTCCCAGAAAATAGCAATTTCAAATTAAGAACTTTTGCCAGGCTCAGTGACATACTTGTGTAATCCCAGCAATTTGGGAGGCTGAGGCAGGAGGACTGTGAGTTTGAGGCTAGAAGCAGCCTACACAACTTAGACCCTCTCTCAAATATAAAATTAAAATGGGGCTAAGGGTCCTGCTCAGTGCTAGAGCACCCTGGGTTTAATTCCTGAGTTACACACACACACACACACACACAAATCTTTTGAATTGTTTCACAGAAAGTTCCTGTTGCTAATTTTCCAAGATGAGTGGCAAATAATTAAACCTATGTTATATAAGTAATGCAGGGGCTGCGCTGCAGTCTCTGAGGCCCCGAGTTCAATTCCCAGCACTGCAAAAATGGGAGAAGGGCCTGGCAATCCACTCCCAAGGCAATCCCGAAACAGTCAGCCATTGAAAACCCTGAGGGTGGCTATGAGTTGGATACCGACTCGAGGGCACACAACAACAACAACAACAACAACATATAAGTAATGCATTGCCTTGCAGAGTTGGGCCAATAATATCCAACATACTTGAATGTTGTTGTTGTTGTTGTTGTTAGGTGCCGTCAAGTCGGTATCCGACTCATAGCGACCCTCATAGGGTTTTCAATGGCGGACTGTTTCGGGATTGCCTTGGGAGTGGATTGCCAGGCCCTTCTCCCATACTTGAATAGCAGCTATATATTTTACATAGTTCCTCAGATCCTTTCTTTGCATACCAGGCAGTGTTAGGCAATAGAAACCAGTGATAAATAATAACAAGCATATATATTTTCTCAGAATTTATTATGTCTCATGCCTCACTTTAAACAGTTTTGATATGCTAACTCAATCTCTATAACAATACTATGAGATGGGTACTATCTAATATTCCTTTTTTACACATGTGGATGATGGAAGCCCACTGAGATTAAATTACTTGGCCTGGTTCACGTAAGTGCTGGATCTAGGATTCAAATTCAGCCAGTCTGAGTCTAGAGCCTAGTCTTTTAATTATGATGTGATACTCTAACATAGTAGTATCCTGTTCAGATGAAATTAACACCAATAAATTTGAACATGTCAATAAACATAAGCCAATTACTAAAATGATTACACTGTGTGGAATGTGCTTATGGAGGAAGTGAACAAGCAAGGGTGCTACTTTGGAATGGTCAAGGTGGTGTTTCTTCGATGTCCTATGTGTACTGTAAGTTGACATATGGAAGACAGAAAGAATTCAAAGAGTTGTATGCAAGTGATCCAAATGAATAGAGGAGCACATACAAAAATGCTGAGATAGGAAAAACCTTGGCTTGCATAGGAATTGTCAGAAGGCCAATAGGAGTGAAGACTTGCAAGTGAAGGAGAAGCAACATATAGGGTTGGAAACATAGACGAAGGCCAGATCATGTAGGAGTCTACAGGGTGTAGTAATGATTTTGTCTTTTATTCTAAATACAATGGGAAGCTGTTGAAGATTCTTGGTTGTGGAGTAAAATTGTCTGATTATGTTTTTGCAAAGATCTCTCTGCTTTGTCAACAATGGTTTTCAGTTAAATCAGAAATCAACAAAATAAAAAAACAGACAATAGATAAATCCCAAAGCTGGTTCTTTAAATATATCAACAAATTGGTAAACTATTAGCTAGACTGATAACTGAAAAAGAGAGAATATAAATTACTAGTATCAGGAATGAAAAAGAGGATGTCCCTTTGGACCCTGCAGATATTAAAAAGATCATAATGGATTTCTAAACAACTCTTTGCCAAAGAATTTGGCTATTTAAATGAAATGGACAAATGCCTTGAAAAACACAGCCCAAACTGACATAGATGAAACACAGAATATGCATGTTGTTGTTGTTAGGTGCCATGGAGTCGGTATCCGACTCATAGCGACCCTCTGTACAACAGGGGAAACACTATTGTCAGTGCTTCTCTGCTGTTCATAGGGTTTTCAATGGCAGACTGATTTTTGGGAGGGGGTTGCCAGGTCCTTCTCCCAAACCTACAGCTTCTGGTGTTCCCTGGTGGTCTCCCATCCAGGTACTAACCAGGCCCGACTCTGCTTAGCTTCCGAGATCTGACGGGATCGGATGCCACAGGGCTATGGCTGCAGGCTAGAATATGCACAGTCAATTGAAAATACTGAATTTTTCAGCAAGAATCTTTCCACAAAGACAAATTCTACACCCAGGGAGTGAATTCTATTCTAATGAATAATCTCACACAAACTTCCAGAAATTAGAAGAGAGAGTGCTTTCCAGTTCATTTTATAATGTCAGTATATTCATACTTAAACCTGACAAAGTTGTTACGACAAAAGGAAAAGTATAGATCAGTAACCCTCAAGCATATAGATGGGAAAATTTTTAGCAACCTGTCAGCAAATCAAGTATGTTGTTGTTGTTAGGTGCTATGGAGTTGGTGTCCAACTCATAGTGACCCTATCTACAACAGAGGAAACACTATTGTTAATGCTTCTCTGCTATTCATAGGGTTTTGAATGGCTGATTGTATTTGGGAGTGGGTTGCTAGGTCCTTCCTCCAAACCTACAGCACCTGGTGTTTCCAGGCAGTCTCCCAACCAAGTATTAACCAGGTTTGACCCTGCTTAGCTTCTGAGATCTGACAGGATTGGATGCCACATTAATACAGCTGCAGGGAAATCAAGTATAGCAATACACAAAAAATTTATTGTGTCATTCATTACCAATTTGGGTTTTCCTAGGAATGCAAAATTGTTTAACATTGTAAAATCAATGGTGTAGTTTCCCATACTAGAATAAAGGAGAAAAGCTTTATAATCCTTTGCTAGGTGCAGTAATTGTTGGTGGCACACACCTGTGATCCTAGCTACTTAGGAGGCTGTGGTAGTAGGACTGGCTAAGCCTAGAAGTTCCAGACCAGCCTGGGCAACATATTGAGACTCCCATCTCATAAATAAAAATAAAGCCAGGTGCGGTGGTGCACGCCTGTAATCCCAGTGGCTTGGGAGGTGGAGGCAGAAGGATCACAAGTTCGAGACCAGAGGCAGTCTGCGTAATTTAGTGAGACCCTGTCTCAAAAAGTAAAAAAAATGGGCTGGGGGTGCAGCTCAGTGGTCCAGCACTTGCAAAACGTGCAAGCACAAGGCCCTGGGTTCAACCCCCAGTACCGCAAATAAATAAATAAATAAATAAATAAATAAATAAATAAATAAAAGTTTAAAAATAAAAAACAAAAACAAAAACAAAAAACAATCTCCAAATCTCCCCCGCAAAAACAAAATATTGAGATGTATTGTAGACACAAATGAAAAATGATCCCTCAAGAAGAAATCATAGGAGAAAATCTTCATTCATTAGTGTTGGTGAAGATTCTTTTGGTCACTGAAAACAAAATCCACACAAGAAAAGTGGATAATAAATAAGAATTCAAGCTGAGTGCCATGGCGCTTGCCACTAATCCCATCAATTTGGGAGGTGGAGGTAAGAGGACCACAAGTTTGAGGCAGAACCGGCCTACACAATTTAGTGAGACCTTGTCTCAAAATAACAAATAAAAGTGGGGCAGGGAGTGCAGCTCAGTGGTGGAGTGCCCTGGGTTCAATCCTCCAGTACCACAAAAGAAAAAAATAAATAAATAAAGGAATAGAGAAAGGAATTCATAGCTGGGTGTGTTGGTATATGTCTGTAATCTCTGCACCTGGGAGGCTGAGGCAAGAGGATCACGATTTCAGGTCAATTTATGCTATATAGTGAGACCTTGTCTCAAAAAATCAATCCCCCCAAACAAAAGAAAAATAATTCATAGTTCATAGCCCATGCTTGTAATCCCAGCTACTCAGGAGGCTGAGGTAGGAGGATTGAGAGTGTGAGGCCAGCCTGGGCAACATTTTTGAGACCTTGTCTCAACAAACAAACAAACAAAAAACAAACCCTATACTCTGTAATCCTAGCAGTAGGGAAACTGAAGTGGGAGGATCATGAGTTTTAGGCCAGCCTGGGCTAAATAGTGAGTTCTAGGTCCGCCTGGGCAACATAGCTAGACCCTGTCTCAAAAAACTAGAAAAAAGTGCCAGGCATGATGGGACACATCTGTAATCCCAACATGCAGGAGGTAGAGGCAGGCGGATCAATGCAAATTGAAACCCAACCTTGTCTATATAGCAAGTTCCAGGCCAGCCTGGACTACCTAGTGAGACCCTGTCTCAAAAAACCAAACCTAAATCAAACCAAAACCCCCCAAAAACCAGAACTTAAAAAACTAGAAAAAAAATCATGGGGGGCTGGGGGGGATGTAGCACAGTGGCAGAGTGCGAATGCTGGAGGACCTGGGTTCAATCCCCAGCAGCTCCCCTCCTCCCCAAAAGAAGCATAACAATTAAGACTGCACCTCTAAATACCTTGTGAAGAATATGAATAGGCAAGCCACAGACTAGGAGAAATTACCCATAATTCATAAAGAATTCCTGCAACTCAATAATAAAAGAACAATTCAATTTTTTTTTTTTTTTGAGGTACAGGGGGTTGAACCCAAGGTCTCTGGCTTGCATACTTTGCAAGTGCTGGACCACTGAGCTGCTGCCTCCAACCCATTTTTTTTCTTTTTGAGACAGGGTTTCATTTGCTCTCAAACTTGCAATGCTCCTGCTTCCGTCTCCCCAGCTGCTGGGATTACAGGCATGCACCACCAGGCCCGGCTTCCAACAATTCAATTTTTAAAAATGGGTAAAGGATTTAAACAGATATTTTACAAAGGCAGATATACAAATGATCAAGGACATGAAAAAGTACCTGATATCATTAGTGATGGGGAAATACAAATCAAAGTGGGATACACTGAGCTGGGCATGGTGGTGCATGCCAACAATCCCAGCGAGTCAAGAGGCTAAGGCAGGAGAGTCAAGAGGCTAATCCAGAGTTTGAGCCCAGAGGCAGCCTGCGTAATTTAGTGAGAGTCTGTCTCAGGATGAAAAATAAGAAATGGGCTGGAGGTGTATCTCAGTGGTAGAGTTCTTCCAAAGCTTGCATGAGACCCTGTGCTGCAAAACAAACAACAGCAACAAAAAACAGTACTGAAAAAAAAAAATGGGACAGACTGACAGCATCAAATGTCAAGGATACATAGAAACTGGAATTGTCATATATCATTGTGGTACTATAAAATCTTACAACCATGAGCTGGGCGTGGTGGCACATGCCTATAATTCCAGTATAGCATACTGAGTATAGTTAATGATGATATATTGTATTCTTTGGTTACTGGGAAATGAAACCAGGATCTTAGCCCAAGAACCGAGGGCCTTGGACATGCTGGGCAAGTAATCTGCCACTTGCCACTGAGGTACATCCCCAGCCTCCCTTTTTTAAATTTTTATTTTGAGACAAGGTGTATTTTATTTATTTATTTATTTATTTTTGAGACAGGGTCTCCTGTGTAGCTCAGGCTGGCTAAAACTTGCTAAGTAGCCTATGCTGGATGTGGATTCATGATCCTCTTGTCTCAGCCTCCCAAGTGCTGAGATTACAGGAGTGTGGCACCAAGCCTGGCTCTGGCTGCAATTTTCTCTCTCTTTCAGTACTAAGGTGTTGAACGGGATCTTGTGGATACTTTGCAAGTGCTGTATCACTGAGTTGCACCTTCAGCCCCTTTTTTATTTTTTACCTTGCTAAATTGCACAGGCTGGGATCTAGCTCAGTTGGTAGAGCGCTGCGCTGCAGTCTCTGAGGTCCCGAGTTTAATTCCCAGCACTGCAAAAATGGGAGAAGGACCTGGCAATCCACTCCCAAGGCAATCTTGGAACAGTCTGCCATTGAAAACCCTCTGAGGGTCGCTATGAGTAGGATACCAACTTGACTGCACCTAACAACAACAAAAAGTTGCATAGGCTGCTTCCAGCCTAGATCTTGCTATCTTCCTTCCTCAGCCTCCCAGTTGCTACCATGCCCTGTTTATAATTCTTTTTTGTGGTACTGGGGGTTGAACCCAGGGCCTTGTGCTTGCATGCTTTGCAAGTGCTGCACCAACGAGCTGCACCCTCAGCCCATTTTTTTACTTTTTCCAGACAAGGTCTTGCTAAATTATGCAGACTGCCTCTGGTCTTGAATTTGGGATCCTCCTGCCTCTGCCTCCCAAATTGCTGGGATTATAGGCATGCACCACCATGCCCAGCTTTACAATTTGTGATAAGGATTATTTTAAATTTTGGTAATAGATTTATGAGGTGATCTTTTTTTTACATTTTTTGTATATTTTAAATATTCTTAGTATGTCATCTTTAGAGGGGGTAATCTAAGTATGTAAAATAAGTTGGGTTTATTTCAATAAAATTAAGAACTAAAACCAAAGTGAATAGGAGTTAAAATTGGAGATAGTCTTTAAAAAGTTTATTTTTTCTTTTTACAGTGTTGGGGATTAGAATCCAGAGTCCTGCACATGCTAGGCAAGTGCTTGGCCACTGAGCTGCTTACACCTTCAGCTGCTTGCCTTGCTCTGGATGTTGGTTAAGAAAAGGGTGCGGTAAGTCTTGTAAAATCTTTTAAAGACCAGGCCAAAATTACAAAAATGAGAGCAATCTACTAGTGAGGGTGAGATTGATTATACACGAGAACGAGGGAATAATTGAAGAAGCAAGGCTCTTGAGAATGCTAGACACCTTAGGTCTTGAATACAAGTGGAGGGGTTTTGGTAGGAAGAACACTGAGTTAAATTAAGGGTTGAGTATTGTGACACAGGCCTGCAGTTGTAGCCCTGCGGCATCCGATCCTGTCAGATCTCAGAAGCTAAGCAGGGTTGGGCCTGGTTAGTACCTGGATGGGAGACCGCCTGGGAACACCAGAAGGTGTAGGCTTGGGAGAAGGAACCTTGTAACCCCCTCCCAAAAATCAATCTGCCATTGAAAACCGTATGCACAGCAGAGAAGCACTGACAATAGTGTTTCCCCTGTTGTACAGAGGGTCACTATGAGTCGGATACCGACTCCATGGCACCTAACAACAACAACATTGTTTTTTTTTTTTTTTTGTCTTTTTTTTATTAGAAATTTTTAATGTACATCATAATGTGATTCATTTTGACATGCTTTTCGTTGTGACAATTTTCATATATGCAATTTGATAAGCATTATTCATATAGGTTACCCTTACCCTCCTCTATGTTTCCCCCCTCCCCTCTTCCTATCTAAGTTTCCCATCCAAGTCTTCTCTATCTTTTACTATATAGTATTTTTCTATATGTCCTAGGGTTCCATTTCTGTTTAAGATAGAAACTTTTCCTGTAGTGGTCTTTGTTTTTATCTTGTTAGAACAATTACATGCGATTTTTAGTCCATTTATATTGACCTCATTGTTATCTTCCCTCCCCCCCCTTTTAATGTGATCTGACCTTTGAGTAGGATTTTTCCTTCTTGTAACTTTGAGTCAGCTCTCTCATATGAGTGAGAACATGTGTTGTTTCTCTTTCTGAGCTTGTGTTCGTTCACTTAAAATTTTCTCTAATTCCATCCATTTTGCTGCAAATGACCCTATTTCATTTTTCTTGATTGCTGAATAGTATTCCATTGTGTATATATACCATAGTTTTTTTATCCATTCTTCTGTTGAAGGGCACTTTGGTTGATTCCATATCTTTGCTATTGTGAAAAGCGCTGCATTGAACATGGAGATGCAGGTGTCTCTATGGTAT